>CAUOFW020001914.1:412128-432077 GCA_963454935.2 Ilex paraguariensis
CCAACTACCCTTGAGATCTAGGACACATGCCCGCAGCATGCCCTCTAAAACATGGCTAGTCCTCTCCGACTGACTGTCCATCTGGGGATGAAAGGTTGTGCTCATCATCAACTGTGTCCCCATAGCCCACTAGAAGTTCTCCCAAAAGTGAGCCATAAACCTGGGGCCCCGATCCGATACTATAGAAATGGGCACCCAATGTAACCAGACTATCTCCTATATATACAACCTGTAGAACTCTTCTAGCTTGAAGGTCATCCGTACTGCCAAAAAGTATGCCGACTTAGTAAGCCGATCCACTATTACCCACACCACATCATGCCCCCACGATGTCCATAGAAAGTGGGTCACAAAATTCATCGTGATGTGCTCCCGCTTCCATTCAGCTACCTCTAAAGGCTGGAGCAACCCAATTGATCTCTGATGCTCAGTCTTAACCTGCTGACACATAAGACATTTACTGACATGTCTCTCTATCCTGCTCCAAAAATACTAACGACAAAGGTCATGGTAGATCTTTGTGCCACCTGGGTGCACAGTAAATTGAGAGTAATGGAACTCCCTAAGGATCTCCTCTCTCAGATCCACTAACTAGGGAACCACAACCCTCCCTCTATATCGAAGACTACCATTCGAGTGAATGACCCAACCTTCATCACTGGTACTCGACTGTACTCAGTCCCTGATGGATGATAACTTTATGTCCTGTCCCTAGGACTCAATCACCCTGCTCAGTAGGGAAGGCGTAGCCACCAAGCTCCTTAAAACACCCTAAGTCTAGCCCCAATAATACAGCCCAAACTGTCCCACAGTCTCAAACATCTGTCATTCTCGAAAAGCCACACTAGCCTCGACTCTCTATGACTTCTGGCTAAGTGCATCGGCCACCACATTTGCCTTACTGGGATGGTAATGCAAAGTGAAGTCATAGTCCTCTACGTACTTCGTACACCTACGCTATCTCATGTTGAGGTCCTGCTGAGTGAAAATGTATTTTAAACTTTTATGGTCTGAAAACACCTTAAACTGCTCACCATATAAGTAGTGGCGTTAAGCCTTAAAGGCAAAGACAATGGTCTCCAACTCCATGTTGTGTGTGGGGTAGTTCTTCTTATGGTTCTTTAATTTTCAAGAACCATAAGCCACCACCATCTCGGATTGCATCAAAACACAATCAAGTCCATCTCTGAAGGCATCACAGTACACTATGTGAACTTGTCCCCTCTCCGGGACTATCAAAATAGGAGCTGAAATAAGCCTTTTCTTAAACTCCTGGAATGCCTTCTCACACAATTCATCCTAGTGGAACTTAACCTACTTCTAAGTCAACCTAGTCATAGGTGCAGCTAGTTGGGAGAAGTCCTCAATTAATCTCTAGTATTACCCTCCTAATCCCAAGAAATTACGTAACTCGAAGATTAACTTTGGCCTCTCCCAACTCATAACTACCTCAACCAATCGACACACCCGAAGCCAACACCATGTGTCCCAAAAAGTTTACCTCTATAAGTCAAAAATCATATTTGCTGAACTTGGCTTGCAACTGATGGTCCCTCAAGGTCTGGAGAACAATCCTTAAGTGACCTTCATGCTCCTTCTTAGACTTGGAGTAAATTAGGATGTCGTGAACAGATGCCACGATAAACTGATCTAAATAGGGTTGGAACACCCTATGCATGAGATCAATGAATGCCACTAGGGCATTCGTCAATCCAAATGGCATCACCATGAACTCAAAATGCTCATATACTGCCTCGCTGATTCTCAATTGATGGTAATCCGTGTGGAGATCTATATTAGAGTAGATCCGTGCTCCTCCCAACTGGTTAAACAGATCATCAATCCTCGGCAAAGGGTACCTATTTTTTATGGTAACCCGATTCAATTGTCGGTAGTCTATGCACAACCAAAGGGTCTTGTCCTTTTTCTTGGAAAACAATACTAGAGCACCCGGAAGTGAAGTGCTCAGTCTAATAAAGCCTCTGTCCAACAACTCTTACAGTTGGACATTCAGTTCTTGCAACTCTGCTAGTACAATCCGATGTGGAGTCATAAAAATGGGAGATGTACCGGGATGTAACTCAATGGAAAATTTGACATCCCTATGTGGAGGTAATCCCGGTAGTTCGTCTAAAATAATGTCCTCGTACTCATAAACCACTTGAGGCAAACCCAACTCTTGTCTCGCCTCATCCTCCAGGGTAAGGCTTGCAAGTCTGCCCATCAACTGCCCATGCCATTGGGAGTCATACACAACTTGGGGCAAAGCTTCATGCTTCTCCCCTTAAAACTTGAAACAAACACCATCCGATGTGTATGCAATGACCCTCTTCCGATTACAGTCAATGACGACTCAATATGCTGCCAACCAGTCCATCCCAAGGATAACATCGAACTTTGACATGTCCATGACCCTAAGGTCCACTGTGAGTAGAGCCTCCGAGATCTCTAACTCACAACCCCGAAATATCTGGTCAACATACACCCTAGCTCCTAGGGGTGAATTCACATACAACAGCTCTTTCAAGGTATCAATCTCTAAGCCCAAATCCCTCACACCTGATGTAGAAATGAATGATTTCGATGCACTAGAGTCAAATAACACCCTAGCCCAAAAGCGACAGAGTAGAAATATACCCAAGATAACTGACTAATCCACTGTCTTAATCTAAGGTGTGATGGAGTAGACACGCCCTTGGGTCCCCGAAGTCCCGACTTGCATGTCTTGTCCTCGGCCTCAACCTATGTCCTGGCCTATCTGGCCTGATTGTGGAGTTCTCGCTTGAAAAGTGGTAGGGGCCTGAGTGGCACCCTAGAACTAATACTGACTTCCCTGGCCTATGGTGGAGTAGAGAGGAACAAAATATTTCTGCAGTTACTCCATGGATGATTGGGACTGAGATGTCCCATAACCTTGGGATCCCTGTCTCTGGGGACAATCCCATTTCATGTGGCCCAGTTGGTTGCAATGAAAATATGTCTATGAGCCTGCCTAGCTAGAAACCCTGAAGTGTCTCCTACCTTGGGAGGACTGACTTTGGCCTTGGCCTTGATAGTCGCGGCTCTGTCCCTAGTGTCCCTATGGAGTAGAAGTTCGTTGCTTCTTCCCTAAACTAGAAGAAGAGGATTGGTCCTCTTTCTTTTTATCCTTAGCACTCGCCTCTCGGATGCTTCGTGCGTCGTCAACCTCTCTCTCACTGGTCATTGCCATTTTGACCATTGAGTCCAAATCATGTAGGCGGAGGCTCACAATTTTATCCCGGATGGACAACTTCAACCCATCCTCAAATATTTTTACTTTGGCCAAGTCGGTGGCCACATAATTGTCGACAAAGTGGGCTAATTTGATGAACTTAGCCACATACTCTATCACCGTCATAGTCCCTTTCTTCAAGTCTAAGAATTCTCGGGTCTTCGCATGTCGAGCAGCTACTGGGAAATACTTGCTCATGAAGAGCTCCTAGAATTCTCCCATGTCATTGCCTCTAAGTTCTTCGAGGCCTTTGCATAATTCCACCACAGATGAGTTTCTCCCACTAACTGGAATGTAGCTAGCCTTATCTTCGTGGCATCGGAGGTGATCTCCATAGCCTCTAAAATCTTGTCAACTTGTTAGAACCAACAGTCGGCCACCATCGGATCCGCCCCTCCCAGAAAAGTCAGAGGTTTGTGTGCCTTGAACCTTTGAAGAATACTTGAGCCTCCTTGCCCCACATTTTCACTAGCCTGTGCAATGGTGGCTACCATCGTGCCAATAGCCTCCATGAAGGCTTATTGGTCAAAAGTCAGTAATGATTGGTTGTTGATCCGTCCACCGCCTCGGTCATGTCCTCTTCCTCTATTTGCCATCTACACACATGTGAAATGACAACAGAGCATTTACTTAGTATCCCAAGGTAGAGATCAAATTTTAAACTTTGAGATTTCTCTCCTTGTCTCACTAGTAGAGCATGTGCCACCAACTAGTAGACATCTACCCCGTGAACCATCTTGTTCATTTATTTTTTGACCCCTAAGGTTATGTTTTCTAACCCTAGTATGTTCATTACCATATACATCTTACCATGCATATAATTCACATAGCATATAGCACATGACATGTACTAAGTAAAGCACACAACATGAAATACACAATTGATGCAATATTCTAAACTTATGCCCCTCAAGCCTTAGGTAAATCGTATACCTAGGCTCTGATACCAAGCTGTGACGCCCCTAAAACCGGGGGTCCTTTTGTCAGCCATTGATCACTCATTAACCCACGAAAATACCCGTGATCGTCGTACAACCCGACATCACGTCAATAGCATCCCCTTAACTAGAGTCACTAAAATACGAAGTTTGGGCAAAGCCTCCCATGTTTCAAGAACTCTCAATGCATAACCTGTGCACATTTCGACTATATGACCCATCCGAGGTCCAATATACATCAATTTAAACTCAATAATTGTCCATTTACACCATTAGAACAAAAGGGCTCAAGGTCCGGAAGCGTAGGAAATCATTCTTAAAATTTAAAATTTTTGGAAAACCTTTCGAAAGGTTTTCAGCGATCTTCCGGAAGGTTTTGCCTACTGGAAAATTCCTTCTGGAAGGTTTTGATCGACCTTCTAGAAGGTTTTTGACAGATTAGCCTATTTTCTTATTTTTGATTGCCAATCCACTCCAATCCATTTCAAATCAATACAATACATGTTTAATGAAGTTTTTCACATAAAACATGATGCATACAAGTTCAATTATAGTCATTTTCATTTATTACATGTCAAAATAAAGTGTTGATAAGGCTCTTTACAAAATGAGTCATAAAAGTCACAAGTCGGATTTTTTCATCCTTGAGGCTCGAAATGGGAGCCGTCTGTCAGTATGAACCCCACACCTAAAATATTGTCCCATAAAGGGTAAGTCATGCTCAATAGGGTATCTCCTAAAGAGGCTACTCTCCAACCTAGATGCAAATGAAATGGTCACATGCAACAATCAACCATTCAAAATATTCCCATAAAGAATATGCATTCAATGACAAGAATTTCATGTCTTTCCATGAAATGAGATGAGACTCACTCATGCACTTTAACCCAAGCTCTCACCGACTCCCTCAACACAATGCAATGTCAATGTGTGAAAATCGGGCATTTCAAGTCTCTGCCATTGATGTTGCCCATCGAATGAAAATTTTATTAAAACATAATCATGTGTCTTTGTTGAGTAGCGGACTTTTGGTGTCTCCCTGCCGGGTCCGTACACCAATACACTTTTTTGGACTTGTACCGTCGAAAGTGTATAAACCAGTAGCCGGGTCTTGCACCCAACGGAGAGTCTAGTCTTTCTTCCTATACCCAACACAAGTTTTTCATGCAACCGTACGACTCAATTGGACCTTTGATCCAACTTTTTCAAGCCCACACATCATCCACCAAGTATGGTGTTTGATTAAACCGTGCACACAGACTCACCCACACTCATGTCTAATACCCATGAATGTGATGCTAAAATCATGTCCAATATGCAATGAATGTCAAATGAGCTCTTTCTGCCATTCCATGGTCAATTATATCCAAAGAATATAATTTTCACAATTCATGATAATACTAACATATCATAAAGCATATATTAACATTATACTCAACAACAAATCCAAAGCATGTTAATACATAATCTATGTCAATAACACACTTAACTCACTAGGCACAATATAAACACATAGTATACTCACATAATACCATTTTTCTAAGAAATCACAACTAGAAATTTCTACACACCAATTCAAGATAGAATTTATTCTACCTAATATCATTACCCAATTCCTCAATTGTTTTTCAATAATAGACAAGGGTTACAAACATCTAACACCCTACCCATTCCATATACTCACCCTAGGTTAGAAATAAACCTAATTAGGGAGAAAATCCTGCCTTTTGAAGCATAAACCCACTTGGTAGAAACCTTCAAGAATTTCAACCAAGCTCAAACCCTTGGTTTCTTCAAGCCCCATTTTTTGGAGCTTCAGTGAAATCTTCAATTTTTGGTATGGTCTTGTAGCCTACATCGAGGAGAACAACTTTTGTTCTCGGCTCAGGGTGCTTCGACCAAAGTTTGTTCTCTGTCTCTTTTCTAGCTTAAAGACTCAGCTGCACAATGGGGAGAAATCAGATTTTGTCCCTCTATTTATATTCTTTAATTGCTTGGTCCATAATATGCCACACGTCCTCCTTTTTTTTGGGTCTTTTTTCGCCCTGAAACGATTAAATTTTATTCCGATTCAAGTTCAAAATATTTTTATTTCAAATTACTTTAAATTATTTTTCAAAATTAAAAATTTAATTTTTGGATCACCCGAGACTCGACCATCTTGTAAAACGCAAAAAATATGACTATTTCAGAATTCAACAAAATTTGATAGGATAACTAGATTTTGTGAGATGAATCCAACGGTGAGGTCTGTTTCATAATCTAAGATCTAGAAAATTTCAAGTTTGCAACCCGTACCGTAGTGACAAATTATCGTTTTACCCTTTTTTCATAAAATTTCAAATTTATCCGGGTTTTATAGAAATTATTAGATTATAAATCTAATTTAATTGGGTTGTTTTGGTATTTTAGCTTTTGGGTTTTTATTAAAATTTGTAAGTTTGTGTTGTCCTTAGTTGCAATGATATTATTTTAGTGTTTTTTATTTGTTTTAAGGGAACTGCTATAACTAGTATTTTTTTGTTGGCTTTCATGATCTTGAAGAGGCAGCCACTTGTGAGACTCAGTTGGATTTAAGAAGGCTAAAGAGCTGCTGGAATACAATTTTGAGGATTGTTCTTTTTGTTTTTGTTGCTGAAAATTTTGAGATAAGTTTCTCTTTTGTATTTGCTTGATTTGTATTGAAGTTTTTGACGAAATACAGAGGTGTTTTGGAGTGAATATTTGTGATACTTGCTACAGTTTTTTTCTGTTATTGTTTGCTCTATTCTTGAATGTTATTGTCTTCTTGGTGAGATCATTACTCCCATATACCCCAACAGCAGCGTGTTATTTTCCTTGAGTCAAATAACGCATGGATTTATGTGTTTTTGTCGAATATTATTGTTATGTAATTTATCTTTTATTTATTTTTTATAAGAAGATAATATTAATTAACACAAGAGTTTTGGCGCTACTGTTTGATCTAATCTTATAGATGAAGTTGTTTTTCAAGTCAAGCTTTGACTGAGGTGATTAGAGATCTTCCAAAACATTTCATAGTCCTGCCCCAGTGGCTTGCAGGTATTATTCTTTGCTATCCTATTCTCATGTATTGTTTTATCAACACAAGGAACAAATTTCAATTTCTCTAGATTAGATATGTCAAAGTTTCTCATTTATTCCGTTGCCTAAAACTATTAGTTGACTTTGATATGTGTAATTCAAAATGCCAATTCTCAATTTTATATGATATTTCTGAATTTGTTATCAGTTCACTTCTAGTCATTTAGTTGGACCCAAGTCTCTTTTTCTTCTTGTTCATATTAGGTTTGATCCAACACAATCAAGCTATCAAGACCGTTTGAAACACTGTCAAACTTTGATTATGTTACCATATTTTAAGAATTTAATTCTTAGAATATCCTTATTGAAATAATTAAAACCAACCCACTTAATTTTGTTAGTAGTCGGTTGTTACTAAGAGGGGGGTCAATGTAATATGTAATACCTGAAGGGATCTATGTGTTTTACTGACAAAGTTTAGGAGGTGTAAATGTAATTTACCCTATTGCTTTCTTTTTCATCCAATTATTAGACATGCCTCTTCTCTCTTCGCACATCTCCTCCTTTTTCTCCAGCTACGACTCTCCAGTCTCTCTCGCTCCCTCTAGTTCTCTCTCCCTCTGTCTCTCTAAAATTGAGCAAGCCCAAGAACTCGAAGTCAAAGTAGCCACTCCATTGCCAGAGAAAGACAAGGACAAGAACAAGAAGAAACAGAAAGGTGGTGGCAGAGAAGAGAATAAGAAGAAAGAGGCCAAAGACAAGCCAAAAGAGAAAATTTTCAAGCAGGTTAGTTACTGCTGCTTTGCATTAATTTCCTGATTCCTCTCAATTTCTTGACAGGTTTGGGCAACATATCCATCATCTGATTGCCCAATTCAACCAAAATGAAATTGATTTCCAACGAAATCACTTTGTTTTTCAGATTGATTATGTGTGATAATCCTATATATTGAATTGTTTTGTATTTGTAATTGTTTCAATGGGTTATGCATAATTGTGCCTCCAAGTGTTTGTTAAATTGTCCTTGAGATTAATTGAAAGGATATATAAAAGAGTTTTATTATTTTCGTTTTCTATTACAAAGAATCCTCCTAGCCACATGCACTTTGATTCTTTGACTACAGCTTGACATGTGAATGTAAGCAATAACATGCAAATTTAGCGAATCAATCCAACTAATGCAGGAGTTGAGCAATGGATCACGAGTTAGAGTTCATGTACCCCCTCCTGCCCAGCTACTTGATGTGTCATTCGAGTTTTGTTTTTGCTCATAGGCATGAAGGACAAAGAAATAAAGATGTGTGTTTGTGGGAATTGTGAATATGTTACTTTATATTTTTGTTGTCTTTGCAAAAAAACACCAAAGATAAGAAAAATAGGTGGGACAGTTACCATGCTTAGACATGACTCAAGGCTCTCACCCCAAAGGATTCTAGAAGTGTTGGTATTGCTACAGTAGGTATGCAGTCTTATTATAGAATTCGTATTAGTTTTTTAATTGCTTTAAAAAGCCTTTCTTGCAAGACTTCTTTGTGTAGCAGCTGAACCGATCTTGGGTTTTCTTGATTGTTGGATGTCACATCCTTATTCTTCTATTCGAACGTATATATTGAGGAAGTAATAGTGCCTAATACTTATTTGATAAGACATTTTCTTGGTGTAATTACTATTAAGCAGGTAGTGGAAAAAAGTGTTGCTTGGTCATCTAGTGATGTATGTTTTATCTTAATTAATATGTATATAATTAGCAACCAAACATATTATTAAAAATAATAACACAAATCGTATATTTTGTAGGTACTATCAAATGAGTAGATAGTGTAGAGAGTAGATGATGCATGGGTAAAAAGTATACATTGTGCATGATTATAGAGCAAATGGTGCATTGGGAGACTAAATTTTCTTATTATGCATTGACACGTTCATTATTTAGTTTGAAATATTTTGTTTTTAAAATTTTGGTTGCTACTTAACTATGCTAAATATATTTTTATTTTTAAATTTAGATGCTTTTGTTTTGAGAGATGTGCCTTATTATTTTAATCAAATGATGTTATAGGTAATATATTGGATATGTAAACAGGTGTAGAGAAACATGTGAAAGAGAGAATTAGGTTTTAAAAAAAAAAATTATTTACGAAAGTAAGTTGTTGACGCAAATAATGTAAAAAGAGTAATATCATTTTTTTTGTCGGCCTACTGCCGTGGAAAATAATATTTTTTTGCTACGATTAAAAAATATCGTAAATTGGTTTGTTGAGACTGTCCCTTACTGTGGCTAATAATATCTTTTACGACAGATTTTAACCGTTGCAAATGGGATTTTTTGCAACGGTCCCTAACTGTGGCTAATAATACCTATTGCAACGGATTTAAACCATCACACATGGGTTTTTTACGACGAAAAATAGTTGATGCAAACAAAAAATGTTGAATCTAAGATTTTTTTTGTGACGGCACATTTGCATTGAGTTTTGCCAATTCAAAAGCTTTTGTGACGGTTAATTGCCAATGCAAATAGTATTTGTGACGGCAAAGTGATCTTTTGAGTCAGCAAATTGCCGATGCAAAAAAATNTTTTTGTGACGGTTAATTGCCAATGCAAATAGTATTTGTGACGGCAAAGTGATCTTTTGAGTCGGCAAATTGCCGATGCAAAAATTTTTTTTTTCTTGTAGTGCTTGAGGCACTTTCTTGTTGTGATAATGGAATTGTACATTTAACTCCTGGGAAATAATAATGACTTTCAAATTGAAATAGACAGTATGCGATAGCCCAACACTCGAAGACAATGTTTGGCAATAAATTTTGTTGTAAAGTTCAAAAAAGATATAGGGTAGATTGAATTGATTAAAAATGTGGAGATATTATAATAGTTCTAAAAGTATTAATTGAGGGTTCTAGATGCATCTTGTACTTATGAGAGACAACTCATGAGAATTTTTATTGGTTGTTAGTTTTGATTATAATGGATTGAAGAAGTGAATTGGAAAACTATAATTAGTATTAGAGTGTGTAGTGACAACATTTGATTAGATTTTATATTATTGGGGTTAACCATTTGGTTATGATTACACGGATGAAGGTGAAAAGTATAATTGGGAAGGAAAAATCAATTTTGTGGATAACTAGTTGTCTAGTTTGAAAATTATCATTATCGACAATCTTGCGGTGTTCACCAAATCACAACAACTTAAGGTTTGGAATAGGATTTAATGCTACGCCGTGGATTTAAATAGAGGATATATTATACAAGAATGAAAATAAGGGTTTTCCAAAACTTCTTGTTTGATTTTTTAGTGATATTATTGAAACGTTAAAATATTGTGACAATAATACTGAGGGTGCGGTAAAATTCTCTAAAGATTGGTAATAGTATTTGATCATGTATGAGAAGTATATGAAGTAGGTTTGGTTAAAAACTTGGGTGTATAGGGTCATCCACGTCTTGGATCGGGCCATGTCATGAGCCGTGTCATGTCTCGAGCCATGCACTCTAGAGTAGTATGGATGTGATCATGGTGGATGGGAGCAAGGGTTTCATGGTACCTTAAATGAGTATAATATAGAGAATTAAATTATTACCATAGGTGACGAGTAAACAATGAAGTCGACGACGTAGTGGTAAATCGTGGTGAGAAATTAGTCTTGGTAGTCGCACAAGTTATTGGAAAAGTTTGATAGCTTAAAAAGAATGTGAATTTGAGGACTTATGATAACTATGACGATGGGGCAAACACGGGAAAATCTGAGGCGTTATCATGGGACATGAAGCAACATTATAATAATGAAACAAAAGTGAAGAAATGTGATGGCATAAATGGACTTGAAAATATTTTAATTAACCATAATACTCGTAGTTTGAGATTGGTTGATTATTAGCCTATATAAATAAGTGGTGGTGAATGTGGTGAATTCATAAAAGAACCTTGGACATATATTCTTGTGCTAGTGAATGGAGTTCACTTGGTTGGGGGGTTAACAATTGAGACTTAGACTGGGAAGCCTAAATTTCGAGGACGAAACTTATTTTAAGGGGATGGATTGTGAGATCCTGTGTTTAATATAAATATAAATTATATCAACCTGTTAGTATTTTCAAAATGATTAAAATTATGAGAGCAATTTTAAATTATTGTTAAAGGTATAGTCGTATAAGTTTGAGTTAGGGGCGTATTGACTTTTGGGTCAAATTTAATTTTTGAGGTGTTTAAGATAGAGAAGAGTAACTGAGTAAAATTATTAATTTTTTAGGTCAAAATAACATTACCATTGAATCTTGGAGGTCAAGAAACATTGGGATAGACGTTTACCTCATCTAGGATTCAAAGGGGTAAAATTGTAATTTTGGTGTTTCAGGTGTAAATTAACTTTGATTTTAAGATAAATCATAAAAATAAATATTTTTAGATTAAAATAACATTAAAAATAAATTCAGAACGTCGAAAAATCTTAAGTTAGTCATATGGATCAAGTTTGAGATGTTTAGAGGCAAAATTATAATTTTGGACAAAATGCATTTTTGGCATGAACAGTATTTTCTTACGGGAATTACTGGGTTTAAAACTCCAAATTCAGTCTATTTCTCTCATTTTTCTTATATCTCTCACCCAATACTCCTCCACCCACTTTATAACTAGAGAGAAAAAAAGAGAAGAAGATAGAAGAATGGCTCTATGGCTTGGGCATGGCTTGAAAATTTGGAGATTAAGCTTGAAATTCTTGATTCTTAGATGGGGTTTTCCTCTCTCGTCAATTTACGTTGTACATCTCATGTATTTTCTTTAGCTAAATCTTATTATGTGTTTGATGAAAAATATACTTGTTATAAACCTTGATTTAGTGTTTAGTATGTCATAAATTGTGATAAAAATGATTTTTGTGTTATGGGTTTAAAACTCTTGTTTGATTTTAGTTATGTGTACTCAATTAAACCTATAATTTAAGGGTTTTGAAGTATGTTATGATCTTGTACATAATATATATGACTTATTCTCTTGGAAATGGAAATGATTTTTGTGTTGTAGGTTTGAAACCCTAGTTTGATGTTATTTATGAGCATTTGATTAAACATATAATTTGGAGGCTTTGAAGTATGCAATGATTTTATATATAATATATATAACTTATTCTCTTGGAAATGATTATGTTGTTTTGAAAATGCAAATTTTGAGATTTGAGCCTACTACATGTTTGATAAAATATCAAGGTTATAACATGTTTTCAAAAGGATTTATGGATATAGAAAATAATAATTTTTGAAAAATGTATGCTCGATACTGACAGTCAGAGGGTTAGTAGACGGTTGGAACCTATTGAGTGGGTTGTTAAGGTGACTATTAGTCCTAAGGGGGATTGGTTATGGTAGTGATTTTCGGTGATGGGCTATGTAGTATCACAAATTGTGTCCTACACGTTCCCCTTGAAAAGCAAGAAGGGCGATGAGATTCTAGGGTGCAATACCCAAAAGGTTCCCCGATGATGGTTCATGCGTGAACCAGTGTGATTGATTATATTGTCCGAATGCGAGACATGGATGATATTTGTTATGATAGTTTGGTTTAAAATGTATAAAACTTAAATTTATACATTGTATATTTCTAGTGATGATGTGTTGGAAGATTTTTATAAATGTTTTACTTATTATCTGGTTTATATACTAAATTATAGAAAAATTTCATTACTTATTCGTCTGGTTTGTGAAATGTTGGTATTTAATACTTTGTAAATGTTTGAGAAAAAGATTATTCTACTAAGCGTGTGGTTGTTTACCCCTATCATTTAACATTTTCAGCTATGAGCATATGTTGGTGGACTACATAATGGGAGTATCGAAACAGAAGATAGTTGTTCTGGCTTTATATATTTTGTTGGAGTATGTAAAGAAAAATGTATGAGGATGTATATTATTGAGGATTTGTAAGTGATTTGTATCTTGGTTAATTTGAGGGAATATGTATATATTGGGACCTTTTAAATTGTTTACTTATAAAGATTTTAGATATTTTGTATATTATGTTCATGACGAAGAATTTTGGATAATTAGATTATAACCTGGATTTGGGAAGACTGTGTGGGTCTCCATTTGTTACCCTAATTTTGAACAATAATGATTTATTTTTGGATATCATCAAAAGGGATGTTTATGGCTGATATGATGTAAATGACTAGTCGGACATAATTATTATGTTTAATGCTCTCACAGGTAGCTCTTATCAATTATCTAGATGCCCTATTTTTAAAAGAAATTCTGCCAAAATTTTCAAAAAAAATGATTTATTTAAACTAAAGACATACTTTTCTAGATGTTTTTACAACAAATCGACATGTATTTTTGGAATAAACAAAGTATTTTTTTTTAATCACGCTTTTGTGAAATTTGGGGCGTGACATTATTCTATTGTATTCTCTCTCTCTATCTCTCTCCCTCCACCTTGTTCTGTGTTTTGGCCATGGCTTCCTGCCTATTTATAGCCAAAACTCCTCCAGCTCACATCACCAGGTTTGTCACCATGCTTGCAATGCATGTTCTGAGTTTTGGCCATGGCTCCATGGTTATTTATAGCCAAAACTCCTCCAGCTCACGTCACAAGGCTTGTCACCATGCTTGCAATGCATGTGATGTCATTAGACAACTGTCCAAATTTGGTTCAAGGTTTTTCTTTTCTTTTTTTTTAATAAG
Source organism: Ilex paraguariensis (assembly GCA_963454935.2). Taxonomy (NCBI): domain Eukaryota; kingdom Viridiplantae; phylum Streptophyta; class Magnoliopsida; order Aquifoliales; family Aquifoliaceae; genus Ilex; species Ilex paraguariensis. The sequence goes on from CAUOFW020001914.1 coordinate 426,047, forward strand.
ACACACTTGTCACTTAAAGGATGGTCAGGCCCTTTCATATGACACTTGTCCCCTTTTTTCTTGTAATATCTCCATCTAAATCACATATTATTCATATATTACTCGTTTAATATATCATTCAACAACTATGACATTTTAATTTTAACATGAAATATAACATATTTTATGATCATTTGACATGTTTTCACATAAAGAATTCATAATTAAAGTCCATTTATTTATTTAAAATTTTTTTAAATAACCCTTAGTAATATAGAATCATAATTGATGACTTAATTAACGTTTTATTGATTATTATTTTTTACGGGTTGTCACAATCTACCCCTTTTAAAAATAATTTCATCCCCAAAATTCGATACTAATCTTGAGGGTTAAATAAGTATGAATACCTTGCACGAATATTCGCTGCGCACTCGGATACCAATTTCAACTATTTACTATATAACCCAAAGATTTGACGCCAATTCCAACCTATATACTTGTGCAACAGAAACTTGTTAATTCACTTCCTATAACAACGTATATAAAATCTGAAGTCTATTCTCTTATACTTTAAACTATTATACCTACAATGAAGGCTGATAGTCTCACTTCCCACAAGATCCCGATAAGATCTGATACCTAAGCTCTGATACTAGTTTGTAACGCCTCATTTTTGGGACGCATTATTTGATTAAATCAATCGATTACAATAAACCACAAATATCTCCGAGTACAATGACAGAGTTCTAATTGCCTCAATAAATTTATAATCACAATTTTGATCTCTAAATACCAATAAAAGTTAAAAATAATATCAAGATTCGTCCATTTTTGATTCCTCAAATATCAACTTTGTCATTCTCTCCGAGATTATCCTGAAAAAAATATAGTAAAAGCAGGGAAGTATATAATATGATAGGAAACAATATGATCAACTAGAAAAATATGAATGACCAAATACCAAATAATTCAAATGATAAGAATCATGGATAACAAAATCAAGAAACACATTCGACAGGACACATAGCTCAACTGCTATCAAACATAGTCTCATACTCGATTTCTCTTGGTGACATGACAAGTGACACTTGAACGTATGAATCCATACTCATGATAATTAATCACACCCCACATGGTTGTATTCACAATTGCACCCCACATAGGTCATACTCACATTTCATCAATTATGCCTCAAGTACACTGTGCACATGTACCAATCAATTCCAAAATATTTAGCCCAAGTTATAAGTTAATCGATGAAAATATCAGAATGTCATATCAATCAAAATAATCAATAAGAATACAAATTTCAAATAATCAAATGACACTATTTACAAAGAGATTTAAAATACAAGGAGCATATTGTATACTACTTCATATCTCAGAACACCAATGACTATGCGAAATTCAAAATACCGTGAATCAAATATGTAAATTTAATAGTTATTTGAATTGAAATCATCGCTCAATTTTTTACCCCAAAATTTCATATATTTTTTTTCTTCTATTCTATTCTATTCTATTCTCTCTCTCTCTCTCTCTCTCTGTCTTGTTCTGCGTTTCCACCATGACTTCATGGCTATTTATAAAACCAAAACTCCTCCAGCTCATATCACCAGGCTTGTCACCAAGCTTGCAATGCATGTTCTGCGTTTTGGCCATGGCTTCATGGCTATTTATAGCCAAAATTCCTCTAGCTCACGTCACCAGGCTTGCAATGCATGTGATGTCATTAGACAACTGTCCAAATTTGGTCCAAGGTTTTTTTTTTAATAAGACACCCTCATCACTTAAATGATGGCTAGGCACCTTCATATGACATTAGTCCCCTTTTTTTTCTTATAACATCTCCATCTAAATAACATATTATTTATATATTATTCGTTTAATATATCATTCAGACACTATGACATTTTTATTTTAACATGAAATATGACCTATATTATGATCATTTGACTTGTTTTTATATAATGAATTCATAATTAAAGTTCATTTATTTATTTAAATTTTTTAAAAAAATAACACTTAGTAATATAGAATCATAATTGACGACATAATTAGCATGTTAGNCACGGATGAAGGTGAAAAGTATAATTGGGAAGGAAAAATCAATTTTGTGGATAACTAGTTGTCTAGTTTGAAAATTATCATTATCGACAATCTTGCGGTGTTCACCAAATCACAACAACTTAAGGTTTGGAATAGGATTTAATGCTACGCCGTGGATTTAAATAGAGGATATATTATACAAGAATGAAAATAAGGGTTTTCCAAAACTTCTTGTTTGATTTTTTAGTGATATTATTGAAACGTTAAAATATTGTGACAATAATACTGAGGGTGCGGTAAAATTCTCTAAAGATTGGTAATAGTATTTGATCATGTATGAGAAGTATATGAAGTAGGTTTGGTTAAAAACTTGGGTGTATAGGGTCATCCACGTCTTGGATCGGGCCATGTCATGAGCCGTGTCATGTCTCGAGCCATGCACTCTAGAGTAGTATGGATGTGAGCATGGTGGATGGGAGCAAGGGTTTCATGGTACCTTAAATGAGTATAATATAGAGAATTAAATTATTACCATAGGTGACGAGTAAACAATGAAGTCGACGACGTAGTGGTAAATCGTGGTGAGAAATTAGTCTTGGTAGTCGCACAAGNAGAGAATTAAATTATTACCATAGGTGACGAGTAAACAATGAAGTCGACGACGTAGTGGTAAATCGTGGTGAGAAATTAGTCTTGGTAGTCGCACAAGTTATTGGAAAAGTTTGATAGCTTAAAAAGAATGTGAATTTGAGGACTTATGATAACTATGACGATGGGGCAAACACGGGAAAATCTGAGGCGTTATCATGGGACATGAAGCAACATTATAATAATGAAACAAAAGTGAAGAAATGTGATGGCATAAATGGACTTGAAAATATTTTAATTAACCATAATACTAGTANTGAAGAAATGTGATGGCATAAATGGACTTGAAAATATTTTAATTAACCATAATACTCGTAGTTTGAGATTGGTTGATTATTAGCCTATATAAATAAGTGGTGGTGAATGTGGTGAATTCATAAAAGAACCTTGGACATATATTCTTGTGCTAGTGAATGGAGTTCACTTGGTTGGGGGGTTAACAATTGAGACTTAGACTGGGAAGCCTAAATTTCGAGGACGAAACTTATTTTAAGGGGATGGATTGTGAGATCCTGTGTTTAATATAAATATAAATTATATCAACCTGTTAGTATTTTCAAAATGATTAAAATTATGAGAGCAATTTTAAATTATTGTTAAAGGTATAGTCGTATAAGTTTGAGTTAGGGGCGTATTGACTTTTGGGTCAAATTTAATTTTTGAGGTGTTTAAGATAGAGAAGAGTAACTGAGTAAAATTATTAATTTTTTAGGTCAAAATAACATTACCATTGAATCTTGGAGGTCAAGAAACATTGGGATAGACGTTTACCTCATCTAGGATTCAAAGGGGTAAAATTGTAATTTTGGTGTTTCAGGTGTAAATTAACTTTGATTTTAAGATAAATCATAAAAATAAATATTTTTAGGTTAAAATAACATTAAAAATAAATTCAGAACGTCGAAAAATCTTAAGTTAGTCATATGGATCAAGTTTGAGATGTTTAGGGNAAGGGGTAAAATTGTAATTTTGGTGTTTCAGGTGTAAATTAACTTTGATTTTAAGATAAATCATAAAAATAAATATTTTTAGATTAAAATAACATTAAAAATAAATTCAGAACGTCGAAAAATCTTAAGTTAGTCATATGGATCAAGTTTGAGATGTTTAGAGGCAAAATTATAATTTTGGACAAAATGCATTTTTGGCATGAACAGTATTTTCTTACGGGAATTACTGGGTTTAAAACTCCAAATTCAGTCTATTTCTCTCATTTTTCTTATATCTCTCACCCAATACTCCTCCACCCACTTTATAACTAGAGAGAAAAAAAGAGAAGAAGATAGAAGAATGGCTCTATGGCTTGGGCATGGCTTGAAAATTTGGAGATTAAGCTTGAAATTCTTGATTCTTAGATGGGGTTTTCCTCTCTCGTCAATTTACGTTGTAGATCTCATGTATTTTCTTTAGCTAAATCTTATTATGTGTTTGATGAAAAATATACTTGTTATAAACCTTGATTTAGTGTTTAGTATGTCATGAATTGTGATAAAAATGATTTTTGTGCTATGGGTTTTANTTTTCCTCTCTCTTCAATTTACGTTGTACATCTCATGTATTTTCTTTAGCTAAATCTTATTATGTGTTTGATGAAAAATATACTTGTTATAAACCTTGATTTAGTGTTTAGTATGTCATAAATTGTGATAAAAATGATTTTTGTGTTATGGGTTTAAAACTCTTGTTTGATTTTAGTTATGTGTACTCAATTAAACCTATAATTTAAGGGTTTTGAAGTATGTTATGATCTTGTACATAATATATATGACTTATTCTCTTGGAAATGGAAATGATTTTTGTGTTGTAGGTTTGAAACCCTAGTTTGATGTTATTTATGAGCATTTGATTAAACATATAATTTGGAGGCTTTGAAGTATGCAATGATTTTATATATAATATATATAACTTATTCTCTTGGAAATGATTATGTTGTTTTGAAAATGCAAATTTTGAGATTTGAGCCTACTACATGTTTGATAAAATATCAAGGTTATAACATGTTTTCAAAAGGATTTATGGATATAGAAAATAATAATTTTTGAAAAATGNCAAGGTTTTTCTTTTCTTTTTTTTTAATAAGACACACTTGTCACTTAAAGGATGGCCAGGCCCTTCATACGACAGTTGTCCCCTTTTTTCTTGTAATATCTCCATCTAAATCACATATTATTCATATATTACTCGTTTAATATATCATTCGACCACTATGACATTTTAATTTTAACATGAAATATAACATATTTTATGATCATTTGACATGTTTTCACATAAAGAATTCATAATTGAAGTCTANTATCATTCAACAACTATGACATTTTAATTTTAACATGAAATATAACATATTTTATGATCATTTGACATGTTTTCACATAAAGAATTCATAATTAAAGTCCATTTATTTATTTAAAATTTTTTTAAATAACCCTTAGTAATATAGAATCATAATTGATGACTTAATTAACGTTTTATTGATTATTATTTTTTACGGGTTGTCACAATCTATCCCTTTTAAAAAGAATTTCATCCCTAAAATTCGATACTAATCTTGAGGGTTAAATAAGTATGAATACCTTGCACGAATATTCGCTGCGCACTCGGATACCAATTTCAACTATTTACTATATAACCCAAAGATTTGACGCCAATTCCAACCTATATACTTGTGCAACAGAAACTTGTTAATTCACTTCCTATAACAACGTATATAAAATCTGAAGTCTATTCTCTTATACTTTAAACTATTATACCTACAATGAAGGCTGATAGTCTCATTTCCCACAGGATCCCGATAAGATCTGATACCTAAGCTCTGATACTAGTTTGTAACGCCTCGTTTTTGGGACGCATTATTTGATTAAATCAATCGATTACAATAAACCACAAATATCTCCGAGTACAATGACAGAGTTCTAATTGCCTCAATAAATTTATAATCACAATTTTGATCTCTAAATACCAATAAAAGTTAAAAATAATATCAAGATTCGTCCATTTTTGATTCCTCAAATATCAACTTTGTCATTCTCTCCGAGATTATCCTGAAAAAAATATAGTAAAAGCAGGGAAGTATATAATATGATAGGAAACAATATGATCAACTAGAAAAATATGAATGACCAAATACCAAATAATTCAAATGATAAGAATCATGGATAACAAAATCAAGAAACACATTCGACAGGACACATAGCTCAACTGCTATCAAACATAGTCTCATACTCGATTTCTCTTGGTGACATGACAAGTGACACTTGAACGTATGAATCCATACTCATGATAATTAATCACACCCCACATGGTTGTAATCACAATTGCACCCCACATAGGTCATACTCACATTTCATCAATTATG
>CAUOFW020001914.1:449270-463417 GCA_963454935.2 Ilex paraguariensis
TGGTCTCCTCGAACCACTCCAACTCTGTTTTCTGTTGGAAACTTCACTACAAGGTGATAGGCAGAGGGAATAGCCCTTATAGAATTGAGCGAGGGTCTTCCAAGGAGCATATTGTATGCTGAAGGTGCATCAACCATTAGGAATTTTACAGTTATTGTAGTCTGACAGGGTGGGTCACCTAAGGTCAAGATGAGTTGGATTGAGCCCAGGGGCAGCAACCTTTCTCCCGAGAATCCCAATAGGTGGGCACTTACCGGTTCAAGCTTTTCCCTTCCTATATCCATTTTGTTAAAAGCAAAAGCAAAAATGATGTCTTTCGAGCTGCTATTATCAATCAAAACATGATGGACAGTCCTGTTGGCCACCACAACTCTTACCACCAAAGGGTCATCATAGGGATGTTGGCAGCCCTCCAGATCTAAATATGAGAAAGTGATAGTCGAGTCTAAGCGTGGAGACTTGGACACGGTATATACTTCGAGAGCTTCTGTGGCTCTGATTTTTTGCAAGTGGGCCTTCTGGCAGAGCTGGACCCTCATTCTCTGGAAAATCCTCCTGATATCACTCTGATCTCCCCCATAGGTTGTTGGTGTGGCTCTGGTGCTTGACGCTAAGGGGGAGGTGGGAGAGCTCGGTTTTGATTATCATTGGCCACATAGCGTCGCAGTTGCCCTCGTTGGATTAGAAATTCTATTTCCTTCTTCAATTGGATACAGTCGTCGGTGTGATGACCACGGTCTCTGTGGAAGTCACAATACTTCGTAGGATCCCTTTTTGTCGGGTCTGCTTTCATTCGGGGTGGCCACCATAAGAACTTCTCATTTTGCACCTTATACAGTATCTGAGACACCGTAGCAGTCAGAGGGGTGAGTTGTCGGGGTGCATACCTTGGTTGTAGCTCTGGTTGTGGAGGGCCAAGGCGATTCCTGACATTTTCTCTTCTATTTGGGGAACGCTCTCTGTCTCTTCTTGGAGACCTACCTCGTTCTCCTTCCTTTCTGGGACTTTGTTCTCTCTTCTTTTCTTTCTTCCTTTTCTCCTTTCTCAACGAAGAGCTCCCGACCTTGGAGAGGAGAGCTTCCTCACCAGTTATGTACTTTCCTGCTTTGGCAAGCACCTCCGCCATACTAGCCTAGGGGTTCTTTGAGATGGAAAATATCAGATCTTTGACTGAACTCCCAGACCTGCTATGAAGGCTGTAATAGCAAATTTTTTATCTAGGACATCTACCTTCAAGGATTCTGAGTTGAACCGTTGGACATAAGACCGTAGGTTCTCATCAGGTCCCTGTTTCACATTTAACAAATGGTAGCTCGGTTTCCTATAGGTCCGTGCTCCAATGAAGTGGGACACAAACGAGATTGACAGCTCTTTAAAAGAGGAAATCAAGGCTGGGGGGAGTATGTTGAACCATGCTAAGGCTGAGCCCTTCAAGGTGATAGCAAAGGCCCTGCATCTCACTGGATTTTGATATCCATGCAACTCCATTTGATTTTTGTAGGTGTTGAGGTGGTCCATGGGATCCCTTGTCCCATCGAAAGCATTCACTTGTAGCATTCTTAATTTATGTAGGAGAGGGAAGTGCAGCACCCCAGCAGTGAATGAGGATTCGATTTGNCTTAAGAGACACTCGGCCCTTACCCTCTGACCTTTGCTAATGTGCCTGACCTCCTGGTCCGAGCTGACCTCCTGAGCTTAGCACTTAGAATTTACTTTAGGTATCATCAAAAGTGATCTTCAAAAACTTCCTTATCTCAAGGCGGTAGTGAAGGAGTCACTGAGATTGCACCCTCCAACTCCATTGCTACTTCCTCATGAGACAATTCGAAACTGCAACATAGATGGGTATGAAATTAGACCCAAAACCATAGTTTATGTGAATGCATGGGCAATTGGACGAGATCCTAAATCTTGGAAAAACCTAGAAGTGTTTTAACCTGAGAGATTTTTGGGTAGTTCTACTGATTTCTATGGACAACATTTTGAATTCATTCCCTTTGGAGCTGGCNATCCGTAGAGGATTGGTCTGACTTTGGCTAATGTTTCGCGTTGATACCATCAGTCACTGAAAAATCAGCTTTATTTGTAACAGGAACAGTCGTTCCCACAGACGGCGCCAAATTGATGGTGTAAACCGAATTGTATGAGTAATGAATCGTAATTATGCTTGGCAATGATGGTGATGTGATAATGAAAGAAATGTTTTTCTAGGGGCTGGGAGGATTAACACAGAAGAAGTATAGTGGTTCAACAGCTCGGGAGCTCGGCTAATCCACTCTTTAATGGAGACTCTTGCTCCTTACCTTTCAATAATGATGATTACAAGAGTACAATGGCTATTTCTTGCCTCTAGGGTCCTCTTCCCCTTTTTGGGGGCGTTACATAATATTTATAGGGCTGTTCTCTATTCAGTAGGATCTTGACCGAGATTCTTGCCCTTATTTCGTGGGCTTCTCCCTAATTCTAGGAGAAGATCTTGGTTGGTTGAGATTGAGTGCCTTGATTAGAGCCTCCTAACGCTTTAGGATCCTCTAGTGGTTATCCAGCTGTTATCTTGCCTTAAGAGACACTCGGCCCTTACCCTCTGACCTTTGCTAATGTGTCTGACCTCCTGGTCCGAGCTGACCTCCTGAGCTTAGCACTTATAATTTACTTTAGGTATCATCAAAAGCGATCTTCAAAAACTTCCTTATCTCAAGGCGGTAGTGAAGGAGTCACTGAGATTGCACCCTCCAACTCCATTGCTACTTCCTCATGAGACAATTCGAAACTGCAACATAGATGGGTATGAAATTAGACCCAAAACCATAGTTTATGTGAATGCATGGGCAATTGGACGAGATCCTAAATCTTGGAAAAACCTAGAAGTGTTTTAACCTGAGAGATTTTTGGGTAGTTCTACTGATTTCTATGGACAACATTTTGAATTCATTCCCTTTGGAGCTGGCCGAAGGAGTTGCCCTGGGATTTATCTTGGAGTTGCGACGGTAGAGCTTGCACTTGCAAATTTACTTTACTTGTTTAATTGGGAACTGCCTACTGGAATGAAGAAGGAAAATATTGACACAGAGGTGAAACCAGGAGTCACTGTGCACAAGAAAAATTCACTATGTCTTATGGCTGATAAATATTATGGGGATGTGGATGTCTAAGTCATTTACTATTAGACATTTTAATAATGTAAATTAGTCGTGTTTTTGGTAGGAAGTGGTGAATGGGTATAGTTGCAACTCTTCAGGTATTGTAATGATGAATAAGTGTCTTTCCATGAAAGGGTGCATTTGGATGAATAAATGTCTATTACGCCTTTTCTTATGAATGTGTCTTTACATGTATAGATGTCTTGTTATTGAAGTGTCTTTATGAAAATGTGTCTTTTAATGAAAATGTATCTTTTCATGAAATGGTGTCTTTCGGTGAAATGATGCCTTTGCACCTCTTCATTCTCTACAAATAGGAGTGCATTCACTTCATTTCATTTACACCAAAAACATTCATATTCTTCTTTCTCCCAAAATTCTCTTGCTTTCTTGTGACATTATTCTTTTTTTACTCTGAAAGTTCAGGCTATTCTTAGGTTGAGTAAATCTTTCAAATAGTAACAGGTAAATATAGGTCCATTGTATTTAGGGGATAATTTGTCTTGTATTTTTTTCACTTGCAATATTTATTAGAAGAGGGCGGAAAATTCATCTTAAAGATAGCAAATACATTCGTGCCTTGGATTCTAGATGTCATCTTTGTCTCCATTATTTGATATAGACATTCCAACAATTTTAAGAAGAATTTACTACATCAATGGAGACGTTGGCTACTACTATTCAATCTATTCAAGTGATGAATCATACCTAAGTCATGTCTCTTCTGCGTTCTCTTCCTCCTTGAACCCACCATTCTCTTGTCCATCCCTATCTTTGCTTAATCCATACATTCTTTGCCTGATCTACAATTCCTAACCCATTTATTATCCTCATCCTTCATCAATTCATTTTCTGACCACTTGTTTCTAAAACCCTCTTCCATACCTATCTCCCTCTCTCTCCTCCTTAAACCTTCCCACATTAAATCCTTCGCACCCACCTCTCAAACCATTGTAAAATCATAGACCCACCAACCATAAATACTTAATATAATCCATAGTCCAGATCTCTTATGAGTCCTCATGAGCTCAACACTGTTGCGTATGAGAAAACAATGAATACACAGCTCATGACTGAGCATGAAGTGGAACGAAGCCAAGCTATTACTACAGAAGTGGTCCCAAATGAATCTTCCAGTAAGCCAGATAGTGTGGCGAGTAGAGCTCATGACTATGTAGATGCAACTCAAGTCTCTGTTCCCCAACAAGTTGCTATCCCCAATGCATCAGAGTTGTCAAAAAGTCAGCATAGTAAATTAATTTCAAGGGCTGAGACACAGCCAGAACATACCTCACTGCAGCAAGGTATTGATTGCCAGGCGCAAAAGTTATAAACCCCCACATTCTATTCTTTATATAACAACGTAATTATGTTTTGAAATGCTAATATATGTAATGATGTATGCATGAACTAGGTGGATTGTAAGAGTAGAGACAAAATTTTAATTGAGGTAAAATGATGTGTTGTAGAAGTTTGGAAGTATTCCGGAGTGAAAACACATTTTAGACAAAATTTGGGTAGAAAGGATTTTGGACACTGTTTAATATTTGGATCATAACTTTTTATTCTGATGTACATTGGATCTAAAATTTTTACAGTAGATAGTAGACTTCTAGGGCTACAAAAGTGTATTGAATAAAAATTTTCCAAATCGACCTCTAAATAGATCAAAACTTTACTGACAGTTTTAGTAGAAACAGGAAGTCTTTTCGAATGTGAAATGACGTTCGAATGACCTACGTTCAAACGTGAAAGTCCGTTCGAACGACAATATATTCTAGTACTTTTTTTCTTATGAAAAGCAAAAGTATTGGGAGCAAAGGATGTTCAAATGGCAATGATATTCGAACGTGAGCTACGAATTCTGACTTTCAAATTCGCGCAAAGGGAACCATTTGGCCTCCTAAAAATACATAAGGACACCTCCTTAAGCCCCATTTCAAAATTTCTAACCCTAGAAAGGCTTATAGAGGAAGAAATAAAGAAAAAAACAAAAGATTAAAGGGTTGATTCAAGTTTGGGAAAGATCAAATCTTCAAGTCTTCACACAAAGTCAAGGAAGAAGAAAGGTAGGGGTTTTCTTCCACCCTTGTTCATTGAGGTTAGGACTTATATATACATATGTTTTGACTCTTAATCATATATATTTTTTATGGAATCCTTGATTTTTGATGTTCTTGCAAACCTTACCATATTTTGAAAGAATTTATGGTTTGATAACCCTAGAAATGCATGTTCTTGATGTAAAAACCTAACATTGGGAAAAATGGATTTTTCTTCTTGATATCCTCTTGTTCTTGATTCAAAAACTTTAGTTCTTTACTTGGAACAATAAAAACCTATCTTTTGATGATCTCTTGCTTATTTTATTGAATTGTTATGTTGGAAAAATACTTATGAAATTGGGGGTTTTGAATTTACTTGTGATTTGAGAAAATGGTTGGTATTGCATCTCTTGTATGGTTTGTTGTGATGGACTTAAATTACATTCGAGAACTGTCGTAGAGTGTTAGAGGTTAGTCTATGCCAGTGGGGATGAGATGGTTTCCTAACACTTATAGTGAATTGTTGTTTGTGAGAGCAACCACTATTGTTCACGTAAGTTCGAGGCTGAGGGATGATATACTTTTCCTTGGAAGGATTCGTCAATGTCGTGGAAGACGGTATACGTCCTTCCTAAATTGGTTTGTGTGGTTATGATGGGTGAACAATGTAGAATCGTCGTGTAGATTCATGGGAAGCAACCAACATACATGAGAATATGAGATAATGCTATTGAATGATTAAATTGATTTCTTCACATGTTTATTCCTTTCATTTAACTTATTACTATTGCGTTAACTTGAGATTGAATAAATTGTCACTATTTTATTTCAAGTTATATATGATATTTTAGAAAGTGCGACCGAACTATTTTATATGTTTCTAAACCTTATTCAAGTTTGGGAGGATGTTGCTACAGAGCTTAGTGCTCACCCCCTATAAATACTATTTATTCTCAGATGTTGGTTTAGATGAAGTGTGACATCCCAAAAATTCGGGGAATCCGTTGATCACCCATCAACTCGCGGAATGTCTATGGATATCATGTAACTCGATATTGCGCCGTAATGTCCCACTTATCGGGATTCATAATTTAACAAATTTTGAGCAGTCTCCTTTGTACGGAGAGCTCTACCCAAAATCCAACCTGTGCAATATACATTCATATGACCCATCCGAGACCCAATATAACACAATGACCGCACCGGGTCCATTTATGAGTAAAAATTGACCACACCAGGTCCATTTATCCATACTCATATACAAACCTGCAAGGTTATATTGAAAACAATCCATATGAGTTCAATTACAACTCTCTTACATAAAACTATATGCCAAAACTAGTTTGCTCCAAAAGTTTTACAAAAGAAGTTATTAAAGCCACAAGTCGGTTTTCTTCACCCTTGTGGCCCTAAATGAGAGCCGTCCACCGGCGTATATCTCGTACCTAAAATGTTTCCCGTATAGGGTGAGCCACGCCCAATAGAGTATTTTCCTACAAAGGCTACTCTCCACCTAAGTGCACATGCAATGTTCACATTTAAAATTTCATATTCACATCAACATTCCAACAAAGAATATGCAATTTTAGGTTGGAATTCTACTAGGTCATGCTATGAAATGAGATAAGACTCACTCATGCATTTTACCCCGAGTCTCCACTGACTCCCACAACACAATGCAGTGCCACCGTCATCTATATTACACATCACATGACATTTTTATATAAATCTAGGATTTTTCTTGGGGGTGGGTATTTATGGACTTACACCAATGACACCCAGCCGACACGGCATTTATGGACTACTACCAACGGTTCCGCACACACCGCCACACTTTATGGGCTCTTACACCAACGGAGTGTGAATCCAATTACTAGGTCTTTCACCCGAGGGATATTCTAGCCCTTCTTGTTAAACCCGACCCAATTTTCCATAAAATCATGCAACTCAATTGAATCATCAATCCAACCTTCCCAAACCCACTCCTCATACACCAAATGAGGTGAAGATGACAACCATCCACACACACACCCTCAATATGCGATGTCTCCGTGCATATGCAATGTAATGTACCATTGCATGCCAATGTCGTGTCTCATATGCAATGAATGCTATATGAACCAATTTAACCACATATCTCAACATATGTCATGATACTTAATATCTAATGCATATGCTTGCCATAATTCCTCACAATGTCAAAACATCAACTAGCATGTATTAATATTCATATCCAACACAATTCACAAGCATGTTATTACATAATCTATGATAATAGCACACTTAATCATTAAGGCATAATATAACACATAACAACCCATGTAATAGCCCATGTAATGGCCCTTATCTAAGCCACAAAACAGCCCCTATATAGGCCACCAAAACAACCAATATAAACCACCAAAACAGCCCATATAAACCACCATATAACAACCCTTATGTAGCCCACAAAATGGCCTAAAAATAGTCCACAAAAATAGTCCACAAAAATAGTCCAAAAATAGTCCACTTTTCTATCCAAAAACAGTCCACTTTTCCGTCCAAACTCATTTACAATTTCAGTCCAAAAACAGTCACAATTTTAGTACAAAAATAGCCCACAATTTAGGCACTAAACAGCCCTAAATTAGCCCCTTAAATAGCACAGATTCAGCCCCTTAACAACCTCTTAAGATAGGAATAAAACTAAAGTAGGAAAAACCCTACTTCTTATAGCGTGTAGCAAGAAGTAGAACCTCCAAGAACACCAACCAAAGCCCGAGAACCTTTGATTTCTCCAAAGTCCCCTCTTTGATCTTTGGTGAAATTCACTTTTCTTGGTACGTAGACGTAGCCCTCGTCGCAGTGATCGACTTTAGCTCTTGTTCCAAGTTGATCCGAGCGACGGAGTTTCGAGAATCAAAGGAGGAAGCCTTGAAGATTAAGTTTTTTTTTCTCTTTTCTCTCTTCTCTCTCTATGGCCGGCCACTTGGGTGAATAATGAAGATATTTCTTCAAAATATCTGATTTTAAGTCTATATTTATAGTCCCGAATGTGCGGTCCACATCGCACCGCATATTTCTGACTTTCGGGTCCATTTTTCGTCCCAAAACGACTCATTAAGTCCTGGATTAAGTCCAAATAAATTTTATTTGAACTTTAACTTAATTTTAAGAAAATTTTATAAAAAAATGTTTTGGGGGACCTTTAAAATATCATTCACCACGTAGTCGTCTCGAACGACGTGCAAAATTCGATTATCTCAAAATTCGATGAAATTTGACAGGGTGACTAGGTTTTGCGATACAAACCTAATAGCGAACTCCGTTTTCTCATCCGAGGTCTAGAACATGAGTATTTTAAATATGCATTATAGTAACAAATTACCATTTTACCCATTTTCAGAAAAAGTTTAAATTTACCCAGGTTTTACATTCTTTTCCCCTTAAAAGAATTTCGTCCCCGAAATTCACATACGCATACACATATAATCACATGCACATGCAACAATCATTTAATATCTAATGACTATAAGAAAGTACCTCCATCCTCGAATAAGAAAGGATAATTGGTATGGATGGTGTCCTTGCGCTCCCATGTCGCCTCCTCCACTCCTCGGTCTTGCCATAGCACCTTCACTAGCCGCACGGTCTTGCCTTGCAAAACCTGTTCCCGACTATCCATGATGCGCACCGGTCCCTCCTTGAAGGTCCCATTAGTATCAACAACAAGCTCTCCCCAATCCACCACATGAGTCAGATTCGGGGTGTATTTCTAGAGCATAGAGATATGGAAAACCGCATGAACACCCAATAGATTTGGCGGTAACAGCAATCGATAAGCCACTGCACCCACCCTCTCAAGTACCTCGGTGACAGCTTTCCTCGCTTACCAAACCTGACCACTCCTCTCTTAAGCATCACCTTCAAGAAGACATGATCTCCCACCTCAAACTCCAGAGGTCACCACCGTCTGTCGAAATAGCACTTCTGTCAGCTCTAAGCCGTGAGAAGACGCTTCAGNAGCATCACCTTCAAGAAGACATGATCTCCCACCTCAAACTCCAGAGGTCACCACCGTCTGTCGAAATAGCACTTCTGTCAGCTCTAAGTCGTGAGAAGACGCTTCCGTATCAAGTTCACCTTCTTAGAGGTGTCCTTAACCAAATTTGGACCCGTATAGGATCTCTCTCCCATCTCCGTCCAACAAACCGGAGAACGGCATGGCCTCTCATATAATGCCTCATATGGTGCCATCTGTATGCTCACTTGATAACTGTTGTTGTATGCGAACTCCACCAAGGATAAGTGATCTTTTCAACTACCCTTGAGATCTAGGACACATGCCCGTAGCATGTCCTCTAAAGTCTGGATTGTCCTCTCAGACTGACCGTTCGTCTAGGGATGAAAAACATGCTCATCATCAACTATGTCCCCATAGCTCGCTGGAAACTCTCCCAAAAATGAGCCATAAACCTGGAATTTCAGTCCGATACTATAGATACGGGCACTCCATGCAGCCGAACAATCTCCCCGTATATATAACCTATAAAGTTTCTCTAGTGTGAAGGTCATCCGCACCGCTAAAAAGAGTGTCAACTTGGTAAGCCGGTCCACTATCACCCACACCGCATCATGACCCCNAATTCCTCTAGTGTGTAGGTCATCCGCACTGCTAAAAAGTGTGCCGACTTGGTAAGCCGGTCCACTCCACCCACATCGCATCATGACCCCGCAATGTCCGTGGCAAGTGAGTCACAAAATCCATCGTGACATGCTCCCACTTCCACTCAGCTACCTCCAAAGGATGGAGTAACCCTGCTGGTCTCTGGTGTTCAGCCTTTACCTGCTGACATGTGAGACATAGGCTAACAAAATTTCCAACATCTTTCTTCATCCCGCTCCAATAATACTGACGACGAAGATCATAGTACATCTTTGTGCCACATGGATGCACAAAAAAATGAAAATAATGGAATTCTCTAAGAATCTCCTCTCTGAGCTCCGTATACTGNCATAGTACATCTTTGTGCCACATGGATGCACAAAAAAATAGAAATAATGGAATTCTCTAAGAATCTCCTCTCTGAGCTCCATAGACTGGGGAACCACAATCCTTCCCCTAAGCCGAAGACTACCATCTGAGTGAATGACCCAGCCCTCATCACTTGTCCTTGACCGTACTCGGTCCTTGATGGACAATATCTCTAGGTCTTGCCCCTAAGACTCAATCACTTTGCTCAGTTGGGAAGACGTAGCCACCAAACTTCCCAAAGTACCCTAAGCTTGCCCCATGTAGCGTAACCCGAACTGTCCCATAGCCTTGAGCATTTGCCATTCCCGAGAAGCCACACTAGCCAAGACTTCCCGTGGCTTCCAGTTGAGTGCGTCAGCCACAACATTTGCCTTACCGGGATGGTAATGCAAAGTGAAGTCATAGTCCTCTAGAAACTCTATCCACCTGCGTTGCCTCATGTTGAGGTCCCGCTGTGTAAAGATGTACTTCAGACTTTTGTGGTCTGAAAGCACCTCGAATTGCTCACCGTATAGATAGTGGTGCCAAGGCTTCAAGACAAAGACAATGGCCGCCAACTCCATGTCATGTGTGGGGTAACTCTACTCGTGGTTCTTTAACTATCGAGAACCAAAAGCTAACACTCTCCCAAATTACATCAAAACGCAACCAAGTCTATCCTTAGAGGCATCACAATATACTGTGTACCTCTGTCCCCTCTCTGAAACAATCAGAATAGGGGCTGAAGTAAGCCTCCTTTTCAACTCCTAGAATGCCTTCTCACATGAATCATTCCACTCAAATTTAACCTTCTTCTGGGTCAATCTCGTCATAGGTGCAGCTAGGTGGGAGAAGTCCTCAATTAATCTCCGGTAGTACCTTGCCAATCCCAAGAAACTGCATATCTCAAAGATTGACTTCAGCCTCTCCCAATTCATGACTGCTTCAAGTTTCTCCGGGTCTACGGATACACCCGAAGCCGATACCACATGTCCCAAAAATTTCACCTCGATAAGCCAAAATTCACACTTGCTGAACTTAGTGTACAACTGATGGTCTCTCAAGACCTGGAGAATAATCCTCAAGTGACCCTCATGCTCCTCATCATACTTGGAGTATATCAAGATGTCGTTAATGAAGACCACGACAAACTGATCCAGGTAGGGTTGGAACACCCTATGCATGAGATCCATGAATGCCGTCGGGGCATTCGTCAATCTGAAAGGCATGACTGTAAAATCAAAATGCCCATGTTGCGTCCTAAACGCCGTCTTAGGGATATCTGCCTCCCTAACCCTCAACTGATGGTAATCGGTGCAGAGATTTATCTTGGAGTAGACTCGTGCCCCTCTCAGCTGATCAAATAAGTTATCAATCCCCGACAAAGGGTACCTATTCTTGATAGTAACCTGATTCAATTGTCGATAATCTATACACAATCGAAGGGTCTTGTCCTTCTTCTTGACAAACAATACCGGAGTGCCCCAAGGTGAGGTGCTAGGCCTAATAAAACCCCCGTCCAACAATTCTTACAATTGGACCTTGAGTTTCTGTAACTCAGTAGGTGTCATCCTATGTGGAGTCATAGAAATAGGCAACGTACCAGGATGCAACAAAATGGTGAAGTCTACATCCCTATGTGGAGGTAATCCCGGTAGTTCATCCGAAAAAATATCCTTATATTCGTAAACAACCCGAGGTAGACCCATTTCCTGTCTCGCCTCATCCTCTAGGGTAAGGCTCACCAACCAATCCATCAACTGTCCAAGGCATCTAGAGTCGTACACGGCCTGAGGTAAAGCATCATGCTTTTCCCCTGGAACTTGAAACAAATACCCTCCAGCGTATAAGCAGTGACCCTATTTCGATCACAATCAACGACGACTTGGTGTGCTGTCAACCAATCCATTCTGAGGATAACATCAAACTCTGACATGTCCATGACCTTAAGGTCCATAGTGAGTAGGATCCCCGAGATCTCTAACTCACAACCTCGACATATCTGGTCCATCCTCACCCTAGCTCCTAGTGGATGGAGACCTGCTTTGGCGACAAGGGAGGAAAGGAAGAATGGGGTGTGCATCTTGATGAGGAAGGGGTTTGTGGCTGATAGAAGGAATTTGGTTGGGGTGGTGGTGGGAGACGATGGTGGTAAATGGTGGTGGGGAGAGCGAGGGAGAGGAAGCGAATGAAGCACAGAGAGAGAGGGGGCAAGACTTACCTGATCCCTGGAAGATAGTAGCAACGACGAGAATACCTCGAACCCCCCTTCACTTGATCTCCATTGAATGCTATGAAATCAGAGGATCTATTGGGCTAGACAAAGCTTATCGTTTGCCTCTATGTGTGTGCAAGAGAGAGAGAGAGAGAGAGAGAGAGAGAGGAACTCGAGGGCGATCAGGGGGGAGGAGCAAATATGGAGGAGGGAAATGGGAATTTAGATGAGGTATTTTAGAGTTAGTAAAACAATGCGTTGTATTGTAGTACGAATAAAGAACTATTTAAGCATAGTTGTGAAATGAACCAAAACAAGTTTAAAGAGTTGTTACAATGCAGGCACACAATTTCCCTTAATCATGAATTTCCCACAAGGAATGCAAAAGAATCACCAAATACCATTATGCAATAACTATAATTTATCTTCAATGAAATTGAATTTTATCTTATTCAATTTCCATATAGGATTCTGAACACAAATTTATTAATTCGTGTCCACACTCAATACAAAATAAATTAAAACCTAACTTCAAACCAATTTTGAAACCAAATGATAATCTAATGAGAATGTATAAATTGTTCACTTCAGCAAACATCTTACAATATGTGCATTTATGGTAAGCATTTTCATTTTTTTTCTCAAACAAATTTGTACTCTTCTTGAAGTGCCTAAAAACCAGACTAAAGTGATCTCTGAATTAAAATGTTCTTGTATTGCTAAATTTGGTGTTTCAAAAATGTGAATATTACAACTTAAACTTTCTATAGTTGAGTTCAATTATATAAAATCAAATTTTGTAACTTCCACAATTTCAAAGCTTTATTGGAATGTTCAAAACATATCCATCTCAAAGTGGTAGACAATATTTAGACATTTCAAAGGTAGTACTTCTAGTAAATGTAATGGTAAATTGTAGGTGGAAGCTACCCAAAAATATGTGATGACTTATCTATCAATACACATAATTACCTATAAAATCACAGGAANACCCAAAAATATGTGATGACTTATCTATCAATACACATAATTACCTATAAAATCACAGGAACATGACTTCGGACAAATGCAATTTTAGAATGTACTAATTTTTTAAACAAATTGAAGAACTATCAAAATTAGCATCGGTCAAATACTTCAACCAGTCCACAAAACACTGTGAATTCAAGTAATTAATTGAATTTCACAATAATTCAAACTACATTCAATAATTAAGTTCAGTTATTTTATTCAATCCCAGTTAAAACAAATAATAACAGACTATTTTAATAATCTTTCATTCAATTTGATACAGAGTAAATAAAAAAAATTAATATATATGTTCAAGTTGAAGCAGTATTGTTGGGTCCGTAATGCATTCGTGTGTGCACACGAGGGGCTCTAGAATCTATTTATAGGCTCTCGTCCTGGGAAAAGTTAATAAAAATCTAATATTCAAAATTGAAAATAATTGTCACTATATTCTCCATATATTAATCAAAGAGGATGCCTTGAAAAGTATTCAAGTCACGTAGAGCTACACAGAAGAACCCAACGGTGTAGGGGATGTAAACCCCCACATTCTTATTATCATATAGTAAAGTAATTTTGTTTTTGAAATGCTAATAGATCTAATGAAGTATGCATGAACTATGTAAATTGTAAACGTAAAGATAAAAATGTTAGTTGAGGTAATAGGGTATGTTGTAGAAGTTTGGAAGTAGTCCGGAGTGAAAGCACACTTTAGAGAGAGTTTGGGTAAAAAAGAATCTTGG
>CAUOFW020001914.1:464720-476161 GCA_963454935.2 Ilex paraguariensis
TTGGGAAGTATGAGATTCCGCAAGAATTTGTGAGAAACGGTTTATGGTGAAATGGATTACTAATTGTATATTGAGTTCTTTTGTTCATTAAATTATTATTGTTACTTAAACTTGAGATCTGTTTCAAATGTCCCTGTTTTCTTCAAAAGTTATATATGCTATTTGTAAAATGAGACCGACCATTTTATATGCTTTTCTAAACCTTGTTCGGGTTTGGAAGAATTTTCCTACAGAGCTTCGTGCTCACCCCCTACTTAACAACCTTTGCAGATTATCCTCTCAAGGAAGAGTTGGGAGTCGAGGAGCCCGAACACTTGGAAACTCGGATAGACGGGAGCATGAATCCTGAGGTGGACGCTTAGAGCGACACTTTCTTTTGTTCTAGACTAGGATATTTATTCTGAATATTGTGAAGTCTATTTTTTCTTTTGTTATTCGGNGAACACTTGGAAACTCGGATAGACGGGAGCATGAATCCTGAGGTGGACGCTTAGAGCGACACTTTCTTTTGTTCTAGACTAGGATATTTATTCTGAATATTGTGAAGTCTATTTTTTCTTTTGTTATTCGGTTGCGCCACGATAGTTAAATTTTTGAGATGTAAATGTCATGGTTGGGCAAATTCTTTTGGATAATGTTGTAAATTTTATGGATGAAAAATGAAGTCTTATTTATTTATGGATCATATTAGTGCTCTTATGATGTGAATGAGTTTTAGATTGTAATGCCGTCCAAGGTGGTTTTTGGGGAGTTACAGGAGACCCATGACTAAATGTCTAATATCCAACTATTTTTGAAAAGGGTTCTTACTATCATCCCCCTCTGAGTTTTTAGAACAAGTTGATTTCTATTAACCTGATAGTGGAGGAGTCAGATCCCTCAGGTATCTATTATCCTAATTTACCAATCAGCTATGAATTTATTATTATTTATGAATGGACCTCCACCTATATCTTATAGGATTGATGTTCGGACTCAAATTAAAGTAAAAGGACAATACTATGCATTCCAAATTTGAGATACCACTAGAATGAAAAACTTGTTTCAAATTGATCTAGGGGAGTAGACCACTCAAGCGACCCCAAATGGCGATCCCTAATCCTCATTATTCAGACTTTCTTATTTTTCTTTCGTAAGTCATAAAGATAATGCTCTAGTGAAGGTTAGCAAGTATAGGGCAGTCTCTACTGGTTTTTTAAGCCTAAAAGTTCTCTTGATTACTAAAGGGTGTTAATTATGTAAAACCCAGGAAAATTAAAATTTTGATTAAAAGGGTAATATGACAATTAATATGTGTTAGAAATATAAATTTTTATATAACTCGGATGACGAAACGAACCTCACTATTGGATTCGTCTCGAGAAATTGAATTGACCAGTCAATTTTAATTAAAGTCTAAGACAGTCAGAATTTTCTTATAAAACGAGGCAAAATGTGTGATCGGGTGACACGCGATTAAATTTCAACAACTTGGGAGCTAGGGCTTGGAGGAACATTTCTTGGGCCTTCATTAAGTTCGAGAGGTGAGGGTTTCCTTCTATTTAGGATTATTCTCAATTTCAATTATTTATATGGTGTGGGTATGCCTATGTAGAATATTTTCATAGCTACCATGTAACTAGTGTGATGTTTGGATAATTTGATGAACATGTTATGCTTATATCTACTTGATTTAGGAATGAAAATATGGGTTATGTGTAATATGTATTGACATGCTATGTATTTACATTTTATGCATCAGAGGTGTTTGATAGAATTTATATGGATGTTCAAGTGTGTTACTTGAATTGAAAATGTTATAACATGTTTAATGATGTTATGAAATGTTATTATACGCTTCATGACATAATTGAAATTTTGATATTTATGGGATATTTTCATACGCTCACATGTCATAGTTAGCATTATAATGAATTGTGTAAACCCCACACTCGTATCCTCATATATATAGCAAGTAAATATGTGAAATCTTTTGTAATCGAACTTGTACCAACTATGTTCGATATTCAAATGTATGTTGTATAAGTTTAGGTTGGTTTTAGAAGGGTTTGGAATGGATTAGAAATGAAAAACAAAGAAAATTGGCAAAACTGGGAAAATCGTACCAGTACCCCGCTGTCCAGAAGGTTTACCGTACTGGTACAGTGTACCAGTACAGTCTTTAAAAATCTGTGCGATAGATTTCGCCAATGTAACCCATTTTTCGCCCTATAAATACTTAAAAACACATCCTTTAGCCCCATTTCAACAATTCTAACCCTAGGAAACCATAGAGAGGAAGAAAGAAGGGAAAACACAAGAGATTCAAGTGTTGATTCAAAAGGAAAAGATCAAATCTTCTACATTTCTTTCCAAACTACAAAAACAAGGTAGGGGTTTCTTCCATTCTTGTCTATTGAGGCTAGGGCATATATGTATATGTATGTTTTCACTCTCATTTATATATATATATGTGCTATAAAATCATCATTTCTTGATATTCTTGCAAATATTACCATGTTTAAACAAAGTTATGGTTAGATAACCATGAAATCTCTCTTCTTATCATAAAACCCTATATTTCAAGGGAAATGGATTTTTCTCTTGATTTTTTCTTTGTTCTTAATTTCAAAACTCTAGTGTTTTGTATTGAACAACAAAATGGTATTTTTGATGATCTCTTGCATTTTTCTTCAATTGTTTTATTGAGATACTATAGGTGAAATTTGGGGATTTTGGATTCTACTTAGAAATTTGAGAAAATGGTTGTTATTGCATCTTTTGTATGATTTTTGGGATGGACTTGAATTTCATTCGAGCAATGCCGTAGAGTGTTAGAGGTTAGTCTATCCCAGTGGGGGTGAGATGGTTGCCTAACACTTGTAGTCGATTGTTGTTTCTGAGAGAAACCACTATTGTTCACGTAAGTTTGAGGCTGAGGGATGATATACCTTTCTTGGGAAGGATTCATTAATGTCATAGGAGACGGTATATGTCATTCCTAAAATGTTTGGGATGGTGTGATTGTGATGAGTGAATGAGGTAGATTCGTTGTGTAGATTCCTAGGAAGCAACCAACATACATCAGAATATGGGATGACGCTATTGAATGAGCATTTGATTTCTGTCACTCCGACATATTTATTCCTTTTATTTAAATTATTGATATTGTGTACACTAGAGATCAAATAAATTGTCACTGTTTTATTTCAAGTTATATATGCTATTTTGAAAAGTTAGACCGAACTTTTTTATATGTTTTTTAAACCTTGTTCGAGTTGGGAGGATGTTGCTATAGAGCTTTGTACTCACCCCTTACAAACAACAAATTTTTCAGATTATGTGCTAGTGGAGGAGCTCGGAGTATATGAGCAGGCGCATTGGGAAGCTCCAATAGATGGGAACGTGGATCCTGAGATGGATGTCTAGAATTATATTCTCTTTTGTCCTAGACTAGGAAAAATTTATTTTAAGACAATGTGAAGTCTAATATATTGTTATTCTGCTGCATGATTAAGTTGATTCTTTTGGGATGTAATTGTCATACCTTGGCATATGCTTTTGATATTATGGCCATGGTTTGGCATAGTCTTTTGGGAAGATATTGTAGATATTACATATGATGAATGAAATTTTCTTATTTGATGGATTTTATTAGTTGCTCTCATAAGGTGAATGGTATTTAGATAGTAATGTCGTCCAAGGTGGATTTTGGGGCGTTATAGTTTTTGATATCAGAGCCTAGGAATTAGGTCTTACATGGGAGTTGTAGGTTTTGGATTACCACTAGAGAAGTAGGATTAGGTTGAATGAAATTGTTGATCTAAAATTTTATACAAGCCTTATACTTTAGATTAAAAGTATAGTTAGAATGTCTTGTACATCAAGGAAACTAAATGGTGAATTGATGTGTAGGATGGACGGTGAACGTGGACATGGACGTGGACGTGGGCGTGGTCATGGAGGTCAAGCAAACCCACCACCACCGCCACCTCCCGATGCTATGAACAACATATATCAATGCCTGCGGGAGCTAACCAGTCTGGTACAACACCAGAATGGAAACAACAACCATAACAGTGGGGCTCATCCACTAGCTCATGTACCAGGTAACGGGAATGAAAATCGAAGGATGGTAGTTCTTCAAAAACTTTTACGCCAACACCCACCTACTTTCCAAGGAAGATCTAACCCCTTGGATGCGAATAAATGGATTCACCAAGTAAAGAAGATGTGTGATGGCATGGGGATAGCCAAGGATTTACGGGTCGGCCTAGCTATATATCTGCTAGAGGGGGAGGCAGATCATTGGCGGGACTCGGTGAAAAGAAGGAGGAACACGAATGCTCTTACTTGGGAGGAGTTTGACCAGATCTTTCAAGACAAATATTTTCCTGAATCAGTCAGGGGCAAGATGAGTGCCGACTTTCTCTCTCTACGATAGGATAACATGACTGTAGCCGAGTATGAGAGGAAGTTTGATGAGTTATCCCGCTATGTCACAGAGTTCATATCCACCAAGGCTAGGAGGGCCAAATGCTTTGAGTAGGTCCTGAGGCCTNAGTATGAGAGGAAGTTTGATGAGTTATCCCGCTATGTCACAGAGTTCATATCCACCAAGGCTAGGAGGGCCAAATGCTTTGAGTAGGTCCTGAGGCCTGCCATTAGGGAGAAGCTTGTGGCTTACAAGATCCGACACTATGGGGATCTTGTTGACAGAGCTGCATTGGTGGAGAGAGACACATAGGATAACCAGTGACGACAGAACTTCGTAAGGGGAGGTCCAATTAGGACTAGTGCTAGTAGCAGTCGAGTTACACAAAGGACAGCTCCTTACCGCCGACCTGACCAAGCTTTGGGGAAAAGGAATCAAGACATTTGTGGAGTTGGAGTTACTCAGAATAGAACATACACTAACCCATGTCAATGCTTTGCATGTGGAGGTGTTGGGTACTTTAGAAATAACTGTCCATCGCTTCCACTAAGGACCAATCAAGCAGCTGGACAAGTAAATACAAATAAGCCACCACGACCGAAACCACTACATTAGAGACCGTTAGGAGCTATAGCACCTGGTGGTGCCAATCAAGGGAGAATGTTTGCTTTGACTCAACCGGAGGAAGATGCTTCCAATGCCGTTGTGGAAGGTATTGTTCTTCTCTATAATTCTTGGACCCGAATTTTATTTGATCTAGGTGCTACTCATTCATTCATACGCACTACATATGATCTTAATTTGAGATTGGAATTTGAGAAGCTAGAACATACCCTAAGGATTGACATGCATATGGGAGAACAGTTGAATATTATAAGGGTGTGTAGAGGTTGTATGCTTCGAATTGGGGAGCAAGAATTGATTGTAGATTTGGTTGCATTAGACATGAAGGGGTATGACATAATATTTGGGATGAACCTATTATCCACTTTCCATGAGGTAATGGATTGTTTTCGTAAGCGAATTTTATTCCGATTACCAGGTGGATTAGTTTTCATCTTCATTAATGATCAAAATTCTTCCCATCCATTTCCTACTACGGGTAGTAGATTCTTGAAAGCTAAGGAGGGGATCCAGTTGAGTTTCTTAGCTAGCATGATGTGAGATGATCGGGATAGATCCCAACCGGATGTGGTATAGATAGTGTCAAATTTTTTGGATGTCTTTCCAGATGAACTACCAGGGTTACCCCTATAGAGAGAGATTGAGTTTACAATTGATCTCTATCTGGGAACCGAACCCATATCCATTGCTCTCTATAGGATGGCACCCTTGGAGTTGAAGGAGCTAAGGAAACAGTTAGACCAACTATTGGCAATTGGGTTTATCCGTTTAAGTACTTCACCATGGGGAGCCCCGGTCCTCTTTGTGAAGAAGCACGATGAAATACTTCGGCTATGCATGGACTATCGAAGGTTGAATCGGGTTATGATGAAGAATAAATACTCATTGCCACGAATTGATAATGTATTCGATCAGCTGAGGGGTTCTAAGTATTACTCCAAGATTGATCTTCGCATAGGGTAGCATCAACTGCGGATCAAGGAGGAGGATATTCCTAAGACAGCTTTCTGTACTCGGTATGGTCATTTCGAATATACAGTAATGTCATTCGAATTGATTAATGCACCAGCAGCCTTTATGGACTTAATGCACAAGGTATTTCGGCTGTATCTAGATCAGTTTGTTATCGTGTTTATTGATGATATATTGATCTATTCAGAAATCCAAGGGGAACATGAACATTATCTTTCAGTAGTTCTACAAACATTGAGAGAGCATAAGTTATATGCTAAGATAAGTAAATGCGAATTTTGGATGAAGTGAAATTCCTTGGTCATGTAGTGTCCGAACAAGGGATAGCTGTTGACCCCGTAAAGATTGAAGCCATGATGAAATGGGAACTACCGAAGAATGTGACCGAAGTATGTAGTTTTCTGGGATTAGCAGGCTACTACCAGAGGTTTGTGGAAGGGTTCTCAAAGCTCGTGATGCCAATGACTCGCCTTACAAAGAAGGGAGAAAGATTCTTGTGGACCAAAGAGTGTGAACTAGCCTTTTACACCTTGAAGGAAAGGTTGACAACAACTTCTGTCCTCATTATTCTGAGCAGTAGGGAGGGATATGATGTTTACACTGATGCTTTGTTACGAGGTTTGGGATGTGTGCTAATGCAAGGAGGCAAGGTAGTTGCTTATGGCTCGAGGCAACTCAAGATTCATGAGTAGAACTATCCCACTCACGACTTAGAACTTGCCATTGTGGTTTTTGCTCTTAAGTTGTGAAGGTGTTACTTGTATGGAGAAAAGTTTCAAGTGTTTTCGGATTATAAGAGCCTCAAGTATATATTCACCCAGAAAGACTTGAATCTTCGGCAAAGAAGGTGGATTGAGTACCTAGAAGATTACGATTTTACACTCAACTACCATCCAGGGAAGGCAAATGTAGTAGCAGATGCACTGAGTAGAAAGTCTCGAGGTGAAATCAATGTTCTTGCTGTTAATAGGTGGAAGATGATTGATGCCTTGGAGGAATTTGATCTATGGGTGGATAGACAGGGGGGATCGATCATACTTATTTAATCTTTTAGCTCAACCAATTCTTTGACAAAGGATTGTGGAGTTGCAACGATTAGACACCGAACTGGGAGCTATCCGGGGTAGGTTGAGAGGAATGAGATTGTTGAGAATTGGTCGATACAGAATGATGAGTTACAGTTTTGTGGAAGACTATGTGTACCAAATAATGACCAAGTAAGGGAAGAAGTGTTGGGTGAGTGTCACCGTTCAAAATTCTCCATACATCCAGGTAGTATCAAGATGTATAGGGACATAAAGCGTCAATATTGGTGGAAAAGAATGAAACAAGACGTAGATAAGTATGTTTCAAAGTGCGCGGTGTGTCAGCAGGTGAAGATTGAGTGTCAAAAGCCCAGAGGATTATTACAGTCCTTGCCTATTCCATAATGGAAGTGAGATCACATCACCATGGATTTCGTGTCTGGCTTTCCACAGACTTCATGAGGACATAATGCCATATGGGTCATTGTTGATAGACTCATCAAGTCCGCTCATTTCTTAAGTATAAAGACCACTAACACTTTAGAGACCTTAAGCAAACTTTATATTTACGAGATTGTTAGATTGCATGGAGTTTCGCTCTCTATTGTGTCGGATCGTGATTCTCGTTTTGTGGCGCAATTTTGACAAAGTCTACAACGAGCTATGGGGACAGAGTTGCGCTTTAGCACCGCCTTTCATTCCCAAACGAATGGCCAATCCGAGAGGGTGATACAGATTTTGGAGAACATGTTGCGTGCTTATGTGTTGGACTTCAAGGGAAGTTGGAGTAATCATTTTCCATTGGTGGAGTTTGCATATAACAACAATTTTCAATCTAGCATCGGCATGACACCTTATGAGGCATTGTAAGGAAGACCATGTAGGTCCCTGAATTGTTGGTTGGAAGCTAGAGAGAGTAACTTGTTTGGACCAGAAATTGTTCAAAAAACTACGGAGAAAATTCAACTCATCGAGGAAAGACTACGCACGGCTCAAAGTAGATAGAAAAGCTATACGGATAGAAGAAGAAGACCCTTAGAATTCCAAAAGGGGGACTTTGTGTTCCTCAAAGTGTCACCCAAAAAGGGAGTGTTTAGATTTGGCAAGTAGGGAAAATTAGCTCCAAGGTATATCGGACCATTCAAAGTGATAAAAGTTGTGGGCAAAGTGACGCATCAACTTCGGTTACCAGCTCAGTTGTCAGGGGTACATGACGTGTTTCATGTGTCAATGTTGAGGAAATGTCAATCGGATACAATGTATGTCGTAGATTTGGAGGATATTGAAGTTCAAGATGGAGCAACATATGAAGAATAACTGGTGAAGATTCTTGATACTAAGAAAAAGGTGCTTCGCAATAAAGTAATCCAACTGGTGAAAGTCTTATGGCAACACCATGGAGTGGAGGAAGCTACTTGGCAACCCGAACTAGAGATGCGAGAGAAGTACCCTCATTTATTTGCTACTTGAGGTAAGTTTCGAGGACGAAACTTTCTTTAAGGGGAGGTGGATTGTAAACCCCACACTCGTATCCTCATATATATAGCAAGTAAATATGTGAAATCTTTTGTAATCGAACTTGTACCAACTATGTTTGATGTCCAAATGTATGTTGTATAAGTTTGGGTTGGTTTGGAATGGATTGGAAATAAAAACATTGGAAACAGGCAAAACTAGAAAAACTGTACCGGTACAGTGTACCAGTACGCTCAAGGGTTTTACCGTACCAGTACAGCGTACCGATACCCCGCTGTCCAGAAAGTTTACCGTACCAGTACAGTGTACTGGTACAGTCTTAAAAATCTGTGCGATAGATTTCGCCGATTTAATCCATTTTTTGCCCTATAAATACTTAAAGACACCTCCTTTAGCCCTATTTCAACATTTCTAACCCTAGGAAACCTTAGAGAGGAAGAAAGAAGGAAAACACAAGAGATTCAAGTGTTAATTCAAGTGGGAAAGATTAAATCTTCTACATTTCTTTCCAAACTACAAAAACAAGGTAGGAGTTTCTTCAATTCTTGTCCATTGAGGCTAGGGCATATATGTATATGTATGTTTTCACTCTCATTTATATATATATGCTATAAAATCATCATTTCTTGATATTCTTGCGAATATTACCATGTTTAAACAAAGTTATTGTTAGATAACCATGAAATCTCTCTTCTTGTCAAAAAATCCTAGATTTCAAGGGAAATGGATTTTTCTCTTGATTTTTCCTTTGTTCTGAATTTCAAAACTCTAGTGCTTTGTATTGAACAACAAAATGGTATTTGTGATGATCTCTTACATTTTTCTTCAATTTTTCTATTGAGATACTATAGGTGAAATTTGGGAATTTTAGATTCTACTTGGAAATTTAAGAAAATTATTGTTATTGCATCTCTTGTATGATTGTTGTGATGGACTTAAATTGCATTCGAACACTGTCGTAGAGTGTTGGAGGTTAGTCTATCCCATTGGGGGTGAGATGGTTGCCTAACACTTGCAGTAGATTGTTGTTTGTGAGAACAACCACTATTGTTCATGTAAGTTCGAGGCTGAGGGATGGTATACCTTTTCTGGGAAGGATTTGCCAATGCCATGGGAGACGGTATACGCCCTTCCTAAAATGCTTGGGATGGTGTGATTGTGATGGGTGAATAAGGTAGATTCAGTGTGTAGATTCCTGGGAAGTAACCAATATACATGAGAATGAGGGATGATGCTATTGAATGAGTATTTGATTTTCTATCACTCCAACATATTTATTCCTTTCATTTAAATTATTGATATTGCGTACACTAGAGATCAAATAAATTGTCACTGTTTTATTTCAAGTTATATATGCTATTTTGAAAAGTTAGACCGAACTGTTTTATATGTTTTCTAAACCTTATTCAAGTTTGGGAGGATGTTGCTACAAAGCTTTGTACTCACCCCCCACAAACAACATATTTTTCAGATTGTGCTAGAGGAGGAGCTCGGAGTAGAGGAGCAGGCTCATTGGAAAGCTCCAATAGATGGGAACGTGGATCCTGAGATGGATGTCTAGAATTATATTCTCTTTTGTCCTAGACTAGGAAAAATTTATTTTGAGACAATGTAAAGTCTAATATATTGTTATTCTGCTGCATGATTAAGCTGATTCTTTTGGGATGTAATTGCCATACCCTAGCATATTCTTTTGATATTATGGCCATGGTTTGGCTTATTCTTTTGTGAAGATGTTGTAGATATTATATATGATGAATGAAATTTTCTTATTTGATGGATTTTATTAGTTGCTCTCATGAGGTGAATGGTATTTAGATAGTAATGTCGTCCAACGTGGATTTTGGGGCGTTATAAATTGAGAATGGAAAATATACATTACATTGCATATGCATAGGTTGCACTACATTCTTGGGCAGTGGCATGAGTGTGAGTGTGTGGGTGCATGGGTTGGTCAATCACCACATGGTGAGTTGATGGGTGGACTCAGGATGTTTAGATCAAGGTCTAATTGAGTCGCATGAAACATTGCATTGAACAATGTATTGGATATAGCAAGAAGGGATAGATTTTCCCTCAGGTGCAAGGTCTGGTTACTTGGTTCATTCACTTGCCTTGTGGTGAAATTCCAGAAAAGTGTGTTGGTATATTCAGAAACAGAGGTGAAAGACCCTTGAATGTCGTGTGGGTTTGGTAGCTCCTTGGTGTGATGTCCATAAATTACCTACCCAAGAAAGACAAAAGCATTGATAAATGGTCATTGGATGCTTTGCATTAATGGCGGTGGCTTGGAATGCCCGATTTATGTCTTTGGCATCGTAGCATGTGTCGTGCATCGGAATCTGGGAGGGGGTGAGGTGTTGGACTTGCATTCATGAAGCATTATTCATGTTTGACATAAATAGTATCATTTCTATGTTACTTGTGATACGCTTGATTTGGTGAAAGTGCATTCATATCATATCCATTGGGATTGGGAGGTATTCTCTGTAAAAGATACCCTACTGGACTTTGGCTCACCCCGTTGTGGGAACATTTTTCAGTTATTTAACAAGCTTACACTGACAACCCTCCTACGGGCCCACTTTGAGGACAGAACTGGGTTATGGTTCTCGCTATGAATTTTGTAGTCTCTTATGTACATCTATATTTTGGCCTTGTATTAATCTAAGTACAAAACTTGTATTTTGTTAAAGGCTTGTAATGGAACTTTATGTATGGACATTTATTCTTTTAATGAATGGATGTTGTATAAGAATGGATGTGGATGAATGGTCAATGTATGAAATGCTTGAATTTTGATGTTGGACCTTAGAATGGTCATTTGGGTGTTATATGTACAGGTTGTGTATAAGACAGAGCTCCTCGTATAAAGGAGACTTTGTCTGGTTTTTATTAAATTATGGATCCCATAAAATGGGACATAACGG
>CAUOFW020001914.1:483807-526441 GCA_963454935.2 Ilex paraguariensis
CATTTAAGAACACTTTTGCCTTTCTTACCTTGTCCACCTTTATAAGTGATCAGATGGGCACTCTCCAAATTTTCATGCTTAAACCTCTCCTCTTCTTGAACACACATAGTCAGAATTTCATTGATGGACCATTTTTCTTTGTGTGTGTTATAATAGATCTTGAAGGGTCCAAATTCTGTAGAGTGATTTAAGTATGAATTGAACAAGGAATGACTCAAAGATCTCAACCTCAAGGGACTTAAGTTGAGTTGCAATGTCCCTTATTTTCATAATATGTTCACACACACTCCTATATTTGTTATGTCTCATGCCTGATAACTTGTTCATCAAGGTGTTGGCCAAGGCTTTGCTTGAACTGAAAAATTACTCTTCAATGGTCTTCATGTAGTCCTTCACTTTATCGCATTCTGGAATAGAATCTCTGATGCTTTTGCTCACATGTGACTTGATGAGCATCAGACGTAGGCGATTAGATCGCTCCCATCGCTCATAGGCACTCTTTGTAGTCAATGAACTTAACTCAGTGGGTATTAGAGGTTCTTCAATGCAAAGTGCCGAATCCAAGTCCATACACCCTAATGTCAAGACCAATCTAAAAAATTTCCACCACTCAGCGATGGAATGTTAGAAGACTCACTAAATAAAAAGGTAGCAACAACTGCAATAGCCAAGAATATAATAAGCACTTTGAAACAATAACTATAAAATTCAATAGAGCAAATCTAAACCTTCCTGTGGGTAGAGGTCATAAATTGTACAAGATTTGCTTATTACTCTTTATAATAAGTCTAATGAATTAAGACACTGAGGAGCAAAGGATCCCAAAACCTATGGGTATAAGGTATCCAAAGCCCTTAATACCCCATTCAATATCGTATTCCAATTAAGTAGTATAAAAAAANAAGGATCCCAAAACCTATGGGTATAAGGTATCCAAAGCCCTTAATACCCCATTCAATATCGTATTCCAATTAAGTAGTATAAAAAAAAATACTTCCTTGTAAGGCCGAGTAATTATCTATAATAACTTAATTGCAATATGGATATGTTAAACATATACTTAATATGATCAAACTAAATGTTGATCATTCACTAATACAACTCAAAATGTTGTTGTAAAACCTGGGAAAATTTAATTTTTTTTCAAAAAGGACAAAATGGTCATTTGCCACTTATAATGTGGAATTTAAATACCTGTTCTATAGAGCTTGTATGACACAATGAATTTCTCCGTTGGATTCGTATCGCGAAATCTAGTTACCCAGATAATTTTCATCGAATTTTGAGATAGTCATAATTTTTACACGTCGTTCGAGGCGATTGGGTAGCAGATGACTTCAAAAAGGTCCCCAAATATAAATTTTATAAAATTTATGTATAATTAAATAAAATTTCAAATAAAATTAATTTAAACTTAAACCGGAATCAAATAAATCGTTTCGGGACGAAAACGGACCAGAGCAAGTGGGGGACACTTGGCGCGACGAGGGCCAAGTCTTGAAAATTATAAGTAGGGACTAAAATTAGATATTTTGCACAAAATATCAGCTGAACTCTGCTGGTTTTAACGTATGGGAGAAAAGAGAGAAACCAAGATTTCTTTCGTCGATTCTCGAGTTCCGTCGATCGGATTCCGTCGAGCCAAGAATTAAAATCGATCACCTCAATGAGGGCTA
Source organism: Ilex paraguariensis (assembly GCA_963454935.2). Taxonomy (NCBI): domain Eukaryota; kingdom Viridiplantae; phylum Streptophyta; class Magnoliopsida; order Aquifoliales; family Aquifoliaceae; genus Ilex; species Ilex paraguariensis. The sequence goes on from CAUOFW020001914.1 coordinate 485,484, forward strand.
CATCTACGTACCAAGAACGAGGCATTTCATCGAAGATTCCAAGGGGAGATTTTGGAGAAATCAAGGCTTGGAGGTTTTGGTGGGTGTACTTGAAGTTCTAGCCTTCAGTTTATGCTTCAAGAGGTAGGGTTCTTCCTACTTTTTTGTATTTCTAACCTTTGATGTCCATAGGAAAAAGGGTTAGATGTATATATGACCTATAACTTGTATATAGTTATGGAAATGAGAAAATGAGCATGGAAATGGCTTAAGCTAACTTCTAGCTTGAGTTTGATGCATGCTAGTTACTTATGTAATCTCTTGTAACTTGGTGATTATGTGGACTATTTTATGGACTGATTATAGGGCTGTTTTGAGGCTGTTTTTATGGGATGTTTAGGGGCTGTTTTGGTGGCCTATTTCAGGGCTGTTATGTGGCTTGTTTTGGGCTATTTGTAGGCTGCTATGTGGGCTGTTTTGTGCGATTGTTATATGTCGACATTATGCCTTGAGAATTAAGGGTGTTATCGCTTGATTATGTAGTAACATGCTTAGGGATTGTGTTGGAAAGAAATGTTGATATATGTGTATTAATATATTGACATTGTGATGAGTTTTTGGAGGTTATATGCATATGATATCATTGTCTATGATACATGATGAAATGTGTTATTTAAGTTGTCCATGTGACATTCATTACATATGAGACATAACATTGACATGCAATGGTACATTACAATGCATATGCATGGGGACATCGCATTCCATGGGTGAGAGTGCATGGTTGAAAGCCAACACCGAATTTGGTGATTGATAAGTGGGCTCGGTACCGTTGGACCAAGGTTCAACAAAGTCGCACGGTTGTATGAAATTGAAATCTTGTGTCGGGTATAGCAAGAAGGGCTAAACATTCCCTCTGGTGAAAAACCCGGTTACTGGTTCATGCACTCCGACGGTGAAAGTCCANATGAAATTGAAATCTTGTGTCGGGTATAGCAAGAAGGGCTAGACACTCCCTCTGGTGAAAAACCCGGTTACTGGTTCATGCACTCCGACGGTGAAAGTCCAAAAAGTGTAGATAGGCTTGCGGAGCCGGCGGTGTGATTCCAAAATCCGCCACCCATAAAGACACATAATTTTTTTTATGAAATGATCATTCGATGTGTAACATCCAACAAGTTTTAGTTTATAAACACATGACTTTTATTTCAAAGTGATCATTGGATGTAATTCATCAATGACGAATTTTATTATACATTGGCATTGCATTGTGTGGTGAGAGTTGGTGAAGACTCGGGTTATAATGCATGAGTGAGTTTCATCTCATTTCATAGCATGGCATGGTAGAATTCCAACCTAGAATTGCATACTCTTACTTTGAATGTTGATGTGAATATGAAATGTTGAATGTGAACATTACATGTGCACTTAGGTGGGGAGTAGCCTCTATAGAAAATACTCTACTGGGCGTAGCTCACCCTATACGGAAAAATATTTCAGGTGCAGGATATACACTGGTAGACGGCTCTCATTCGGGGCCGCAAGGGTGAAGAAGACCGACTTATGGCTCTTTTATAACTCCTTTTGTAAAAATTTTGGAGCAAACTAGTTTTGGAATGTAATTTTATGTAAGAGAGTTGTAATTGAACTTATATGGACTCTTTTTAATATAACCTTGCATGTTTTTGTATGAGTATGAATAAATGGACTTGGTGTGGTCAATGTTTACTCATAAATGGACCCGGTGCGGTCATTGTTCCATATTGGGCCTCGAATGGGTCATATTAATGTATATTGCATAGGTTGGGTTTTGGGTAGAGCTCCCCGTACAAAGGAGAATCTGCTCGAATTTTGTTAAATTAGGACCCCAGGATTTTAGGGCTTCACAGGTTGGTATCAAAGCNAATGGGTCATATTAATGTATATTGCATAGGTTGGGTTTTGGGTAGAGCTCCCCGTATAAAGGAGAATCTGCTCGAATTTTGTTAAATTAGGACCCCAGGATTTTAGGGCTTCACAGGTTGGTATCAAAACATAGGTATACGAATTACCTAGGGCTTGATGGGCATTGGGTCTAAACCATTGCATGCATTGTACATTTCATCTTATGTGCTTACATTTTGTTACATGATTACGTGCTATGTGATTATGTGAATAATATACATGGTGAAATGTATATGAAAAGAGACACACTACAGTTAGAAAATATAACCTTAGGGTCAGGAAGGGAAAGGATGTATAGGCTACTGTTTGGGCATCTACTATATTCTATAGTTTTAACTTTTGATCCTTAACTTTGGGATACTAAGTTATTAGTCTATTGTTATCTTATGTGTGTATAGATGGCAACTAGAGGAAGGGGACGTCGGGGTGGATGAAACAACCAACCACCACCACCGACCTTTGACCGACAAGCCTTCATGGAGACTATTGGTGCGGCCGCGGCTACCATTGCACAAGCTAGTGCTATGGCCTCTACTATTGCACAGACAGGTCTAAGTGGGAGTCAAGGAGGTTCAATTCTCCTCCAGAAGTTCAAGGCACATAATCCTCCGATCTTTCTAGGAGGGGCGGATCCTATGGTGGCTGGCCATTGGTTCCGACAAGTGGACAAGATTTTGAGGGCTATGGAAATCACCTACGATGCCATGAAGATAACATTAGCTACTTTTCAGCTAGAGGGAGAATTCCTTGGAGGCGATGACATTAGCTACACTTGGCATCACCTCCGATGCCAAGTGTGGTGGGATTGAGTGAAAGACTCCAAAAACTTGGAGGCGATGACATGGGCGGAGTTCAAGAAACTCTTCATGGGAAAGTACTTCCCAGCAGCTGCGAGGCATGCAAAGGCTCGGGAGTTTCTAGACTTGAGGCAAGGAACGATGTCAGTGATGGAATACGTGGCTAAGTTCACGGAATTAGCATGTTTTGCTGATGATTATGTGGCCATAGATATGGCCAAACTGAGGAAGTTCGAGGATGGCTTGAAGTTGTCCATCAAAGGCAAGATTGTGGATCTCCTGTTGTTTGACTTGGACTCGATGGTCATGACAACTATGGCCATTGAGAGGGAGGTAGAAGATATACGGAACATCCGGGAAGTGGGTGTTAAAGACAAGAAAAAGGAGGGTCAATCCTCTTCTTTTAGTGCGGGGAAGAGACAAAGGACTTTCACTCCTCGAGGACAACAAGGACAGGGCCATGGCTATCAAGGCCAAGGTCAAGGTTAATCCTCCCAAGGTGGGAGAAATCAGAGGCCTCCTTATCAGGCAGGCCAACGGACTTGCTGTCATTGCCAGCAACCGGGGCATATAAAGCGGGATTGTCCCCAAAGGCAAGGATCCCAGGGCCAGGGGGCATCTCAGTCGCAATCATCAGTGGGATATTCACAGTCTCACTAAACTCTTCCCTACCCCACCATAGGCCAAGAAAGCCAATACTAGTTCCAGGGTGCTACACAGGGTCCTGCTAATTCACGTGCGGGGACTTCACAATCAGGCCAGATGGGCTAGGGCATGGGTCGAGGCCGAGGATAGGGCTCACAAGCCAGGACTTTAGGGACGTAGGGGCATGTCTACGCCATTGTGCCATAAACTGAGCCAGCGGATCAGTCAATTATACAGGGTGGATTTCTACTATCTCGCTTATGGGCTAGAGTATATTTGATTCTGGTGCATCTCATTCTTTTATTGCTACATCATGTGTGAAAGAGTTAGGCTTAGAGGTTGAGACCTTGGAAGAGCCATTGCATGTGAGTTCTCCTCTAGGTGCTAGGGTGAGAGTTGACCAGATATGTCGGGATTATGAGTTAGAGATCTCAGGAATTCTACTCACCATGGACCTTAAGGTCATGGACATGTCAGAGTTCGATGTTATCCTTGGTATGGACTGGTTGACGGTACACCATGTTGTTATTGATTGTGATCGTAAGAGGGTCACTAATTTTACTTCGGATGGGGTTTATTTCAAGTTCCAAGGGAAAAAGCACGGTGCTTTACCCCAAGCCGTGTACGACTCTAGATGGCACGGGCAGTTAATGGGTTGACTAGCAAGCCTTACCCTAGAGGATGAGGCGAGACAAGAGTTGGGTCTACCTCAGGTGGTTTGTGAGTATAAGGATATTTTTCTGAATGAACTACCGGGATTACCTCCACATAGGGATATAAACTTCACTATTGAGTTGCACCCAGGTACATCGCTCATTTCTATGACTCCGCATAGGATGGCACCAGCTGAGTTGCAAGAACTCAAGGTCCAATTACAAGAATTATTGGACAGGGGCTTTATTAGACCGAGCGCTTCTCTATGGGGTGCTCCGGTATTATTTTCCAAGAAGAAGGACAAGACCCTTCGATTGTGTAGAGATTATCGATAGTTGAATCCGGTTACTATCAAGAATAGGTACCCTTTGCCGAGGATTGATGACTTGTTTGATCAGCTAAGAGGGGCGCGGGTCTACTCCAAGATAGATCTCCGCATCGGTTACCATCAGTTGAGGGTTAGGGAGGTGGATATCCTTAAGACATCGTTTAGGATGAGGTATGGGCATTTCGAGTTTACAGTCATGCCTTTCAGATTGACGAATGCTCTGGCAGCATTCATTGATCTCATACATAGGGTGTTCAAACCCTGCCTAGATCAATTTGTCATAGTTTTGTTGACGACATCTTGATATACTCCAAGTCTGAGGAGGTCCATGAGGGTCACTTGAGGATTGTTCTCCAGGTCTTGAGAGACCATCAGTTGTACGCCAAATTCAGCAAGTGTGAATTTTGGCTTACGAAAGTGAAGTTTTTAGGACATGTGGTGTCGGCTTCGGGTGTATCCGTAGACCCGGATAAAGTTGAGGCAGTCATGAATTGGGAGAGGCCGAAGTCAATCTTTGAGATACGCAGTTTCTTAGGATTGGCTGGGTACTACCGGAGGTTCATCGAGGACTTCTCCCAATTAACTGCACTTATGACGAGATTGACCCGGAAAGAGGTCAAGTTTGAGTGGAACGATTCATGTGAGAAGGCATTCCAGGAGTTAAGGAGGCTTACTTCAACTCCTATTTTGATTATCCCGAAAAGGGGACAAAGGTACACAGTGTATTGTGATGCCCCTAAGGATGAACTTGGATGCGTTTTAACGCAGCCTGGGAAGGTAGCGGCTTATGGTTCTCAGCAGTTAAAGAACCACGAGCAGAGTTATCCCACACATGACATGGAGTTGGCGGCTATAGTTTTTGCCTTGAAGGCTTGGCGCCACTATCTATACGGTGAGCAGTTCGAGGTGTTTTAAGACCACAAGTGTCTGAAGTACATTTTTACACAGCGGGATCTCAACATGAGGCAACGCAGGTGGATGGAATATCTGGAAGACTATGACCTCACTTTGTATTACCATCCCAATAAAGCTAATGTGGTGGCTGATGCACTCAGCCGGAAGTCACGAGGAGTCTTGGCTAGTGTAGCTTCCCCGAAGTGGCAAATGCTCGAGACTGTAGGACAGTTCGGGATATGCTATATGGGTCAGGCTCAGGGCACTTTGGGGAGTTTGGTAGCTACGTCTTCCCTACTGAGCAGAGTGATCGAGTCCCAGGAGTGGGACACAAAGATATTGTCCATCATGGATCGAGTACAGTTGGGGACAAGTGATGAGGGTTGGACCATTCACTCGGATGGTAGTCTTCCGTATAGGGGAAGGATTATGGTTCCCTAGTCTGCGGAGCTGAGAAAGGAGATCCTTAGGGAGTTTCATTGCTCTCGTTTTGTTGTACACCCCGGTGGCACGAAGATGTATCAAGATCTTCATCGTCAGTACTACTAGAGTGGGATGAAGAAACACGTTAGGGATTTTGTTAGTAGATGTCTCACGTGTCAGCAAGTGAAGGCTGAACTAGAAACCAGCGGGATTACTCCAGTCTTTGGAGGTAGCTGAGAAAAAGTGGGAGCATCTCACGATGAATTTTGTAACTCACTTGCCACGGACATCACAAGGTCATGATGCGGTGTGGGTGGTAGTGAACCAGCTTACCAAGTCGGCACTTTTTTTTGTAGTGTGGATGACCTTCACACTAGAGGAATTATGCAGGTTGTATATACGAGAGATTGTCCGGTTGCATGGGGCGCCCATATCTATAGTATCAGATCGGGATCCTAGGTTTACGGCTCATTTTTGGAAAAGTTTTCAGCAAGCCATGGGGACATAGTTGATGATGAGCACTGCTTTTCATCCCCAGACGGACGGTCAATCAGAGAGGACCATCCAGACTCTAAAGGACATACTAAGGGCATGCGTCCTAGATCTCAAGGGTAGCTGGGAATAGCACTTACCCTTAGTGGAGTTCGCCTACAACAACAGTTATCAAGCGAGCATACAGATAGCACCCTATGAGGCACTATATGGAAGGCCTTGTCGATCTCTGGTTTGTTAGATGGAGGTGGGAGAGAAACCCTCTATGGGTCCGGATTTGGTTAGGGACACCTCTGAGAAGGTGGACTTGATACTGAAGCATCTTCTCACGGCTCAAAGTTGGCAGAAGAGCTACACCGACAAATGGCGGCGACCTCTGGNTGGACTTGATACGGAAGTATCTTCTCACGGCTCAAAGTTGGCAGAAGAGCTACACCGACAAATGGCGGCTACCTCTAGTGTTTGAGGTGGGAGATCATGTCTTCTTGAAGGTGATGCCTAAAAGAGGAGTGGTCAGGTTCAGCAAGTGGGAAAAGTTGTCGCTGAGTTATATCGGGTCTTTCGAGGTACTCGAGAGGATAGGTACAGTTGCTTACCGGTTGGCATTACCACCAAACCTATCGGGTGTTCAGGCGGTATTTCATGTCTCCATACTTCGGAAATACACCCCAGATCTGACTTATGTGGTAGATTAGGGCAAGTTTGTTGTTGATGCGGATGAGACCTTCGATTAGGGACCGGTACATATCATGGATAGCCGGTAATAGGTTTTGCGAGGCAAGACCGTAAGGCTAGTGAAGGTATTGTGGCAGCACCGAAGAGTGGAAGAGGCGACATGGAAGCACGAGGACACTATACGTACCAATTATCCTTTCTTATTCAAGGATGGAGGTACTTTCTTATAGTCATTTAATATTAAATGACTGTTGCATATGCATGTGATTGTATGTGTATGTATGTGTGAATTTCGAGGACGAAATTCTTTTAAGGGGAGGAAAATGTAAAACCTGGGAAAATTTAAAATTTTTCTAAAAAGGGCAAAATGGTTGTTTGCCACTTATAATGCGGAATTAAAATACGTGTTCTATAGAACTCGTATAACACAACGGACTTCGTCGTTGGATTCGTATCGCGAAATCTAGTAACCCAAACAATTTTCATCAAATTCTGAGATAGTCAGATTTTTGTACGTCATTCGAGGCGGCTGAGTGGCAGATGACCTCACAAAGGTACCCAAATATAAATTTTATAAAATTTATGTATAATTGAATAAAATTTCAAATAAAATCAATTTGAACTTAAACCGGGATCAAATAAATTATTTCGGGGCAAAAATGGACCCGAGCAAATGGGGGACACTTGGCGCGACGAGAGCCAAGTCTTGAAAATTATAAATAGGGACTAAAATTAGATATTTTGCACAAAATATCAGTTGAACTTTGCTGGTTTTAACGTATGGGAGAAAAGAGAAAAACCAAGATTTCTTTTGCCGATTTTCGAGGTTCCGTCGGTCAGATTCCGTCGAGCCAAGAATTAAAGTCGATCACCTCAACGAGGGCTACGTCTACGTACCAAGAACGAGGGATTTCACCAAAGATTTTAAGGGGAGATTTTGGAGAAATCAAGGCTTGGAGGTTTTGATGGGTGTTCTTGAAGTTCTAGCCTTCGGTTTACGCTTCAAAAGGTAGAGTTCTTCCTACTTTGGTGTATTTCTAACCTTTGATGTCCATAGGAAAAAGGGTTAGATTTATATATGACCTATAACTTGTATATAGTTATGGAAATGAGAAAATGAGCACGGAAATGGCTTAAGCTAACTTCTAGCTTGAGTTTGATGCATGGTAGTTACTTATGTAATCTCCTNAATGTTGAATGTGAACATTGCATGTGCACTTAGGTGGGGAGTAGCCTCTGTAAGAAATACTCTACTGGACGTGGCTCACCCTATACGGGAAAATATTTCAAGTGCGAAATATAAGTCGGTGGGCGGCTCTCATTCGGGACCTTAATGGTGAAGAAGGCCGACTTATNAACCTATTTTGGGGCTGCTATATGGCTGTTTAGAGGCTGTTTTGGTGGCCTATTTTGGGGTTTCTATGCGACTGTTTAGGGGCTATTTTGGTGGCCTATTTTGGGGTCGTTATGTGGCTTGTTTTGGGCTGTTTGTAGGCTGCTATGTGGGTTATTTTGTGGGCTTGTTATATGTCCACATTATGCCTTGAGAATTAAAGATGTTATTGATTGATTACGTAGTAACATGCTTAGGGATNGACCCAGTGCGGTCATTGTTCTATATTGGGCCTCGGATGGGTCATATGAATGTATATTGCACAGGTTGGGTTCTGGGTAGAGCTCCCCGTACAAAGGAGACCTTGCCCGAATTTTGTTAAATTATGGATCCCAATAAATGAGACATTACGGCGCGATATCGAGTTACTCGGTATCTACGGGTATTCCACGGGTTGATGGTTGATCAACGGACCCCCGAATTTTGGGGTGTCACAATTGTGGCTACTCTTAAGTTAATATGATAGCTCCATGTGACATAGTTCATGACATAAATAAATCATTCATGCCAAATAATTTCCTAAAAAGATTCTGTCTAGCATGCATATACCATAACCAAACTTAATCTAAAAGCAAGNGTGGGCTCGGTACCGTTGGACCAAGGTTCAACAGAGTCGCACGGTTGCATGAAATGAAAAACTTGTGTCTGGNTAAATAAATCATTCATGCCAAATAATTTCCTAAAAAGATTCTGTCTAGCATGCATATACCATAACCAAACTTAATCTAAAAGCAAGCTAACATTATTGAATAATTATCGGAAGCAAAACCATGTTGATAAGCCATGAAAATATAACCGTGAACAATTTTTAGATTTAAACAAGTGACTTTCCAAAGAATATGTGATGTATAATATTAACCAAAAGTAGTCATTGCATGAAGGTAATGTCACTGTTCCTTTTAACATGCCACTTTTCCTAATAACATGCATGTTACTGAATTTTTTTTTATAGCTAAATTCCACCTTTTGAGCCTTAAAGATCACATTAAAACCAAACCAATATAATAAAATAAGTGGTTCCCAAAATCTGAAAATTAAATCAGATAAACCAAATATGGGCTATACATGTGAATCATTGTAGGCTTAAAATCATGACTAATGAAATTACCACTGTGAAAACATAACCTAGTGGCTTTAATTTGATCAAACATCTCCTTTATGTCGCAATAAATTTGATTCAAAAAATATTATTTAGTTCGATAAAATATTGATCAATTGTATAACCACATATTTGAGCCAAATATTGAATGGGTATAAATGAAATTCACTGTTCTGGCCAAAATTTTTGTGTTCAGGACTTAAAACAACTTTTAAAAAAAAAAAATATTTGCTTCGATTGCTTTGATCAAAAGTTTTCTGTAATCAACCAAAAATATCCTGTGTGCACAAATGAAACAAAATTCCTTCAATCATCAAATCATGTTTCAATAGAAGGCACACGTCCCAATTCCAAGCCTTCTATAGTTTTTCTTTTGATCATTTTAATGGTCAAGGCATGTTTCAGAGGAGAAATAAATCACAAGTTTTAAGATTAGGATAGACAATACATAATAATTCTCATATCTATGCACTCAACAAAGTTTGAATCCAAAGCAGTGACTAAAATTAACTTTTATCGGCATGCATATTAAAAGTAGATCTTTAAGCCAAACATACGGTAGAAGGATTGCAGACAAAATATGATTTCTCATAATCATAATAACTTAACAAAATGGGCAGAAGTTTGACTCTGATAGCAATTGATAGACATTATTGGAGAGAAACTACAAGTAAAGTCCTTCCATCAAGGAGTTATAACTGTTTTGAACTGCTCCATGATGGTCACTTCATCTGATGATGGGAGTAGTGGGTAGTTTACTTTAACATCAGTTACCCAGAAGGATTTAACTTAGTAAATAGGATATCTATTAAATATACATAATATTTATTATTAAAAAGATGGCATGCCATCTTAAGTCTCTAATTAGAGATAGAGTCCAATATTAATTAGACATAAAGTTCTACAAAATATTGATAATAAATAGTAAATAAAACAAAAAATATAAGAATAAAACAACTATTAGTTAGAATGCACATTAAAAACCTAAAATACAATACAAGTACATCATTACATGAAAAAATCCTACTTGACTTAAAATAAATACTAACATATATTTCACTTGACAGATTTATGGTAGAAAATTGTAAGATGTTTAAGAGTTAGAACTCAGTGTCCAAATATTGAGTATTTTAGGTTCAATTCAAGTTGAATCATTTAAGTTATACCCCAAACCAAAATGCAATTGGTAGTAGTTATATACCACTGAATATTATAATAACGCAAATAAAAATAGAGGGACAAGTAATAAAGTTAAAAATATGATTGGACAACACAAATGTGTATGAAACGAGATATGAATCGAAAACATTTCGGGAGGATGTATAATGAATGAGGAGAAAATGAAGCCTTATTTATGAAGGGGTGAGTATAAATGGGGTGGATTTTGTCACTAATGGGATGAGTATAGATGAAGTAAATTAAGTAGTTTGAGATTAAATAGTTAAATAGGGTGGGTAATAATATTTCACGAGTAGAAATAGCCCCACTCTACAAGTATTTAGTATTACATTAAAGATAAATTACACTAATAATCCCCGAGGTTTGTCACTTGGTCCTTACATTTTTAATTTTGTCAATTTCATCTCCAAAATTCGTACATTGGACCAATGTAGTCCCTCCAACAAACTATCGNAAATTTGATTCAAAAAATATTATTTAGTTCGATAAAATATTGATCAATTGTATAACCACATATTTGAGCCAAATATTGAATGGGTATAAATGAAATTCACTGTTCTGGCCAAAATTTTTGTGTTCAGGACTTAAAACAACTTTTAAAAAAAAAAAATATTTGCTTCGATTGCTTTGATCAAAAGTTTTCTGTAATCAACCAAAAATATCCTGTGTGCACAAATGAAACAAAATTCCTTCAATCATCAAATCATGTTTCAATAGAAGGCACACGTCCCAATTCCAAGCCTTCTATAGTTTTTCTTTTGATCATTTTAATGGTCAAGGCATGTTTCAGAGGAGAAATAAATCACAAGTTTTAAGATTAGGATAGACAATACATAATAATTCTCATATCTATGCACTCAACAAAGTTTGAATCCAAAGCAGTGACTAAAATTAACTTTTATCGGCATGCATATTAAAAGTAGATCTTTAAGCCAAACATACGGTAGAAGGATTGCAGACAAAATATGATTTCTCATAATCATAATAACTTAACAAAATGGGCAGAAGTTTGACTCTGATAGCAATTGATAGACATTATTGGAGAGAAACTACAAGTAAAGTCCTTCCATCAAGGAGTTATAACTGTTTTGAACTGCTCCATGATGGTCACTTCATCTGATGATGGGAGTAGTGGGTAGTTTACTTTAACATNCCCTGATTGTAGGTCTTGTGGGGAGTTTTATTTATCTATTTAACTTCCTTCTTTTCCTCCTTTTATAGCCACTTTCATTGAAACACCATACCCAAATGAACCACCTCTTAGGGCTGGAGAGGCTACTAGAAACACCTACGAAAGGTTTGTAGAGAATGACCAATTGGCTAGGTCAATCTTGCTCACTTTCATGCAACCCGATTTAGAAGTCATTTTTGTGGAATATGAAACTTTTAAGTCTATATTTGTTGCTATAACACAATCCTATGGTACTGTCTCTAATACATATATTCAACTCTTGATTGAAATATATAATGGTACTTTTATAAAAAAGGATGAGTCTATTGTTGAACATGTCAATAAACTTGTGGTAATAGCTAAAGAGATGGCATCTTTAGGCAATCCAATTCCTGAAAAAATGAAAGTTTCCACTATTTTACATAGTATTCCTAATTCATGGGAACTGTTGTGATTTCTTTGAATATGTCTAGTCAAGATTTATCAATGGCAAAGTTACCTATGTTGCTAGGCATTGAGGCCGTGAGAAGGGCTAAAAAAAATTTAGTAATGTGTCAAACCTAATTTCTAGTACCCCACCTTCCCAATTTGTCATGGGTGCTCCATCTAATAATGTGTCAACTACTCCGTCTTTTCTTAAGCTAAGACAAGACAAGCACTTTAAAAGAAACACTAAGAAATATAACAAGTTCAAGAGACATAATAATTTTAAGGGAAAACAAATGGGTACTTGTTATATACGTGGGTAGCCCGGTCATTACAAAATAAATTGCTCTCAAAAAGAATAATAGTCAAAATTTTAAAGGATCAAGAGACATTATGTTTGTGTGGTTTCTGAGTCACTTCTTATAGACTGTGACTCGCTTGCATGGTGGGTTAATTCTATTTGTTCTCGATATATGGCTAAGATTAGAGATAACTTTGTTGAAATGAAGGAGATGAAAATTGGTGACCATAAGTTATACATGATAAATAATACTTACTATGGTATATTAGGAGTTGACACCGTGAGAATTTGGTTGTTTGAGCAAAAAAATCTCCTATTGACTGATGTGTTTTATGCGCCCATATTCAACACAATCTCTTGTTTGTGTCATGTTTAGATAATAAGGGTTTTGAAATATGTTTTTGGTTTTCTAAGGTTTCTATTGGCAAACATGGTCATAGTCTTGAATGGGGGACTAAAGTTGATGGTTTTTACCATTTGAATATTGCTAGTGATAATAATAAAATTGGTTCTTCTTCTATTTATGTTAATGTTGATTCTATTTTAAGGCATATGAGACTATGTCATATTAATTATGATAAAATGAAAAAGATAGCTAACATTTGATTGATTCTAAATTTAGATATTGACTTAAAACCATGTGAATCTTGTATAAGTGGAAAAAAATGACTAGAAAGTCATTTGAAAAATTAGAAAGAGCTAAAGATTTGCTAGAATTAATACAGTCGAATATTTGTAGTCCTCTAAATATCAAAACTCATCGCGGCATGGAATATTTTATTGCTTTCACTAATAACTATTCAAGATATGATTATATATATTTACTAAAGAATAGATCAGATGTCTTACAAATATTTAATGAATTTAAGGCGAANTATGATTATATATATTTACTAAAGAATAGATCAGATGTCTTACAAATATTTATTGAATTTAAGGCGAAAGTAGAAAACCAATTAGGTAGAAAATTAAAATATTAAGGATGGATCGAGACGATGAATACATGGCTGAAATTTTTGAGTCTTTTTTGTAAAGAAAATGAAATAATACAACAATTAACAATTTCTTAAACACCTCAACAAAACAATGTTGACGAAAGGAGAAATAGAACACTTTTTGACATGATTAGATCTATGTTTAGTCATGCACATTTAAGTACTACATTTTGGGGTGATGTTATTTCTATCGCCATTTATATTCTTGATAGAGGACCCTATAGAACAATAGGAATATGAATTTGGAGGGGCACAAAATCAAGTCTTTCTCACTTAAAAGTTTGGGGTAGTTCGGCTCATGTTAAAATTATAGGACTGAATAGAGGAAAATTCAATCCTAAATTGATAAAATGTACTTTTATGGGATATTATGAAAATTTTATTGACTATAGATTTGCAGTTCACCATAATGATGGATCAGTGAGAGTCACTAAAAGTAGATATACATTTTTTCTTTGAAGATGACTTAGATAAAATTAAGAAAATGGTTGAGTTATTTGAAATTACTAACAAAAATGAAAATATATAACCACAAGAGTAAATAATAAATGAGTCTCCACCCAAGGATACTTTGACTAGAATACAAAGGGAAAGACATCCACCTAACTACTTAAAAGATTATTATGCATTCAATAATAAAGAAATGTCAAATGATCCTATTGATTTAATGATGCTATAAATTCAATTTGATCATTTAAATTAAAAAGAAACAATTAAAAAAGAAATAGAATCTATAGAGAAAAACAAAGTTTAGGAGTTATTTGATTTACAAAAAGATAGAAAAGGAATTAGGTGTAAATGGATTCTTAAAAAGAAATTTAAATCAGATGGATCCATAGATAAATAAAAAGTTAGACTAGTGGCTAAGGGATACACACAAAAGGAAAGAATAGATTATGATGAAACTTATTCTTTTGTAGCTGAGTTTACTTCAGTTAGAATATTAATGCAATTGGTTGCATACTTAGATCTAAAGTTACATCAAATGCACGTTAAGACTACTTTTCTTAATAGTGAACTTAAAGAAGAAATTTATATGTATCAACCGCAAGGGTATGAAATTGAAGGCAAAGAAGATAAGGTGTACAAATTGAATAAGTCATTATATGACTTAAAACAATTCTCATGGCAATGGTATCATACTTTTCATAATGCAATTATATCCTATGATTTTGTTTTAAATAACTATGATCATTGTATATATACTTAGAATAGTGAGAGTTATTATAGTATTCTTTCCTTGTATGTAGATGATATTTTACTTGCCGAAAATGATATACATAGAATCTTAGAAATAAAAGATTCGTTAAATACCAAGTTTGAAATGAAAGATATGGATGACTTACATTATGTACTTGGAATTAAAATTTCAAGAGATAGAAAGCAAAGAAAATTGAGTTTGTCTCAAAAATCTTATTTGAAAAATATTTTAAAGAAATTCAAAATGGATTCTTGTAAGCATATTGAATCACCCATTTACAAATGACCAAATTGTCTAAGAATATGGCTCCTAAAACTGAAGAAGAAAAACAATAAATGAAATTTGAACCCTATGCGAAAGTTGTAGGTAGTATTATGTATGCTATGTTGTTTACTAGACCGGATCTTAGCTATGTTGGTTTGATTAGTCGATATCAAAGTAATCTAGGTATACCTCATTGGTTAGTTGTGAAATGTGTACTTAGATACATACAAAGCACATTAAATTTTTCATTAACATAACAAGCTGATGATATAAATGTTAATTGTTATTGTGGTGCTAATTTTGCTGATAATATTGATGATAGAAAATTCATCACATGTTATATATTTATTTTAGGTAGTGGTACTATTTCATGGTCTAGTAAAAAGCAAGGTTGCATAGCTAAAATTATTATGGAAGCTGAATATGTTGATTGCATTATGATTGTTTCTGAAGCCATATGGTTGAAATGATTTCTAATTGTTTTAAAGCTTACCTGTGTAAATAATATGTCTATTTGTATTTTTTGTGAAAATGAGGCAAGGATAAAAACCATTATAAATGGGGAAATTGGACACAAAGGTAAACATATTGAGTTACAAATCATTATATAAGTGATATAATACAAAAAAAAAAACATGTTATTATTGATTATCTTTGTACAAAAGATATAATTGAAAACCCACTGATAAATCTTATTGGAACCAAAGAATTTAAACAACATGTTATTGCTATGGGTATACGTTATGAATAAACATCTTGGGCTTGTAGCCAAGTGGGAGATGTTCAAATATATGTGGTCAAATCCCTCAATGATAATGAAGCCACAGTTGGTGGTCAAATCTAGAATATATAAAACTCTATTCATGTCATATATCATAGATGCACTTTTTATGAAATTATTATGTATTCAATATTATTTTATAATGGGGCATGTATACATATATATTGCATTGATATGATTGGATGTCTAACTTGGATTTTTTCTAATCAGCAAGGGTGACTTAGCTAGAGGAATCCAACAAGTAGTGAAAGACTAGTCAAGATAGTTAATCATACTTGGAATTTTTTAGCCTCATTTTACCACAAGGATTTGAGGAAATATTGGAGGACATGGAGACTAATCAGGTGAGTGGTGACGACTAGTTGATTCATGTTTCAGTTTAAATAAGACTCTCTAGATACCGAGAGAACCACTTGCACGCCACTAAAACTGAGGGTCCTTTGTCAACTCATTGATCACCCATCAACCAGCAAAATGCCTGTACAGATCTGAAAAGTGAGGATAAATTTTTTAGTTTTGCCGGTAAAGCACTATTCATGCACCATTTGCTAGTGGGGCACTACATAAGCATCATTTAGGCGTAGGTCATGTTTAGGAGTATACTTTTAGTATTTCATAGAAGAGAAACATGTTTAGAATATTAAAATACACATACTGTGTGAATTTGAACCTAAACAGCAAGAGTTTCAAAAATTAGACAAAAGGGCATTCCGGATGGCCCAGGTGGGACCGGCCAAACTCGATCACAAGCGAAAATTTATTTTTTAAAATTTTTTATTTAAACTAATTTTAAGAACTTTGGTTAAAATAAAATGTCGAATTGAGGCGTTTCAGAACGGGTTATAGTGTAACGGGATCCTGGATTTATCAAGAGCAAAAGGGTCATTTTGCACCTTTGCCCTTCCACTATAAATACAGCCCTTTTAGTGTAAAAATATCATTTTTTGGTCTAGGAAGGGGCAGTACACGTTCATGGAGAGAAAGTGAAGAAAAAAATCCTAGGTTCTCCAAGTTTCAAGCCACCAAAACTCATTCCTAGGTCAAGATTCTTGCAAGACTTTCTTCTAATAAGTTGTTCCACTCAACAAGGGTTATATTCTTACCGATCGGTTTGGCTGTACAGCGAACACAACTCCCTTGGTTTGAGAAAAACCATTTTAGGTATGATATTTTGATAAGTTAGGAATAGATTTAAGTTTTCTTGCCTTTTTATGTGTTGATTGAATGATTTAGGTGTTTAATTGATGTTAGAAAATCACTTAGGTGGTAGTTGCTTTGAGAACTTAGAGTTAGTAGTTTAAGTACTTATGTGTTCTTTGAGTTTCTTGACAATTTGTTGCTATGATAAAGGTGTACCTTGCTTATGTGTTGAATTATTATATTCTAGCTTATGTTCATGCAGAGAAACTCTTGTAGTTTAAGAGTTATGATTTATTCCATGAGTTGGTAGTTTGTATATTTGTATTTTCTTTGAGAATTTGTGAAAGTAATGAACATGAAACTTGATCATATGTTTAATTCATTGAATTGTGCCTCACATTCATGTAGATTAAGTGTTTTGAATTTGAAGTTATGCTTTACTTTATGAATGAGGCATATTTTTAAGTTATACGTCATGTGTTGATGAAATGTTTCATATAATTTACATTGAGAAAAATCAAGTCATCTTGGTAAACATAAATCATTGAAAATATAGTGTGGGTTGAACACTTGGTGCTATACATTATGAGAGTGTAGATCATGTGGTGAAAAACTCACTAGCCAATGATAGTACTTGTGGGCCGACGAGGGCGAACCGTAAAGCGAGACATGGGTGGCATAGAGTTGAATATGTGTGTCATGCATATTGACATTGCATAGTATTGAGGGATTATGGAGTTATAGTTTTTAAAATGTACACTTGCACATGCCACACCTTAATTTTGTTCATAGCATTTTGTCATACCAGCAGTTGAGCTGACCCATTCGTAGGATATCATATTATAGATGAGATTCTTGGTACTTGAGACTTGAGTAAGTCTTAAAGGAAGGAGAGAAAAGGGGCTTAAATGGATATTTGGCCCTTGGGGCATATTTTGTATGTATAGGCATAAGCCCAAATGACTTGTATTTCAGTTTGAAAAAGTAATGGATTATAGACCTTGAGCCATTTTAAAGTGTAAGGGTGTAAACCCAATTGATATGTAAGATATCTCTATTTAATGAGTATCATATGTGTATATTGAGACAACTAGATGTGTATGTTGAAAACAAGGGATGTATGTTTAATTTACATGGATTGTGGTCACCAAGTGAGGGTGGGTTGTGATATACTTATACATATGAAGTGTTGTGAATATTAGGTGGGAAAAAGGCTTGGAAAACAAAGGAAGCTATATCAAAATTTTATGAAAAATTAAAAGATTTGTTAAGTTTGTAAAACACATTTTAAATCAGTGGGAAGGATGTCTAAAGGGAGGGTTAGTAACCTTGAAGAAATAGGCTAAAAATGGAAAAAAAATGGCTTAAAAAACTTTGGGAAAAAAATGGGAAAACATGGGAAATGAATGAAAAATCAATTTATCCAACCTAATGACTTTTCATTTACTTTTCTTCTCCCTTTTCACTCATTCTCTGGGTTTGTGGAAATTCGGGGCATGATAACTTGGTATCAGAGCGTAGGGATTAGATGTTACATGGGAGTTGTAGGAAAATGCGTACACTAATATTGGAGATAGTTAGGAGACATGTGTGGTGACAAAGGAATTATTTTTACATCTTGACTTTTGGATGTCATAGAAAGTATTAGTGTATTTTGGCTAAAAATATATGAAAGTAAAAAGGGTTCGAGATATGATGATTTATGATGTTATAACATTTTTTAGGTTATGTCAATTTTCATTATTTTGCTTGGTCCTTAGTTGCTTTAATTTGTGAAGTCAAAGATGTGTGGTAATTCAATTTTGTTGCTTGGAAATAAGGTCAACTATGGCATCCTTTATATAATTTTGGTTAGGTGAAGTTATTGAAATTGATAGAGATGTTTAGAATTGCAGAAAGATTGAAAATTTTAATTTTATGGTGAAAACTTTGAGTTGGATATGTCTTCCAATAGGGTGACTAAGAGACTATAAAATAGTACAATGTTCAAATACAATCAATTGGAGTGGCATGGTAAAATGAATAAGTATTTGTGTCAATTTTGGAATAAGAGTACAAATTATGATTTTGCTTCTGAGTGGATTGGAGGTTGTTATATGATCATTTATTTGAGGTTATTAATAGTGGTCTAGAATTAGTATGAATAGTTGGCTAGTGCTGCTTTGGGTAAAAAAACTTAATGTTAAGTGATGACTTAATTTTTGTACAATTGGATTTTAAGAATTATTCAAAAAGAATATGATTGGAAGATCGTGGTGCAATAATAGATGAATTATATTAGATGACTTTGCTTGAAGATTGATTGAGAATGACATTGTAAGCCTTCGAAGGGAAAGAAATATGGATTAAGGAAACTACTCTTTACATGAAAAGGTAGGCAGGGCCAGACAATTCAAGGTCGAGGTACATTCCTTGTGTTTAGCTTATGGGCCAGCGTACTGATAGACTCGGGTGCATCTCATTCATTCATATATATCATGCTTGCCATGACATTGGGGTTGGACATAGATCGGTTAGACCCACCATTGCGTGTTGACACTTCAGTTGGGGGTAGTGTGATATTGATGAGGATCTGTAGAGATTACTCGATATAGATAGCTGATCGCATCCTTTATTTTGACTTCATTCTACTTAACATGTCTGGTTTTGATTTTATTTTGGGGATAGATTGGTTGTTTGCTTTCCAGGTGAGTATAGATTGCTATAGGGGGAGAGTGATAGTGTGTACTCCTGAGGGAAATAGCATTTATTTCATGGGAGATCGTGGGAATTTCTTAGTTCCACCCTTGTATGACTTGAGGAGTTGGGGAGGTCATAGTTACATGTTGGCTAGTTTGGTAGTAGATGGGGGTGGGACTATAGAGAATAAGTTACCACCCGTAATGGATGAGTTTCCAGATGTCTTCCTAGACGACTTGACTAGTCTACCGCCGAGACAAGAGATAAAGTTCACAATAGAGCTTATCCTACGCACTATGCCTATTTCCATTCCACCTTACCGTATGGCTCCAGCTGAGTTGAGAGAGCTGAAGGAGCAGTTGATTGATTTGTAGGGGAAGGGTTTTATTCGTCCTAATACTTCTTCATGGGGTGCTTCAACACTATTTGCGAAGAAGGAGGGAACATTGCCCTTGTGTGTGAACTATAGGCAACTAAAACGGGTCATTATCAAGAACAAGTATCGTTATCGAGGATAGATGACATGTTTGATCAGGTTAGGGGTTCGAGATGTTTCTCGAAGATTGATCTTAGATCGGGGTATCATCAGTTGAGAGTACGGGAGGAGGATGTGGCAAAGACAACTTTTCGCACTCGTTATGGCCATTATGAATTCGTGGTTATGTCATTCGGTGTAACAAATGCCCTGGAAGGATTCGTAGACATGATGCATCACATTTTTAGTCCTTATTTAGATCAGTTTGTTTTGGTGTTTATTGATGACATTTTGATTTATTCACCTTCTAAGGATGAGCATGTTTTTCACCTATGAACTGTGTTACAGATTTTGAAGGAACACCGTTTATTTGCCAAGTTCTCGAAGTGTGAGTTTTGGCTTTAGGAGGTGCAGTTTCTAGGCCATGTTGTGTCAGGTAATGGGGTATTTGTGGATCCTTCTAATATTGATACTATTATGAGTTGGCCGAGGCCGAAGAGTGTGTTTGAGATTCAGAGTTTCTTGGGATTGGCAAGGCACTATTATCGATTTGTGGAGGGGTTTTCTCGTCTTGCCACACCANTACTGATAGACTCGGGTGCATCTCATTCATTCATATATATCATGCTTGCCATGACATTGGGGTTGGACATAGATCGGTTAGACCCACCATTGCGTGTTGACACTTCAGTTGGGGGTAGTGTGATATTGACGAGGATCTGTAGAGATTACTCGATATAGATAGCTGATCGCATCCTTTATTTTGACTTCATTCTACTTAACATGTCTGGTTTTGATTTTATTTTGGGGATAGATTGGTTGTTTGCTTTCCAGGTGAGTATAGATTGCTATAGGGGGAGAGTGATAGTGTGTACTCCTGAGGGAAATAGCATTTATTTCATGGGAGATCGTGGGAATTTCTTAGTTCCACCCTTGTATGACTTGAGGAGTTGGGGAGGTCATAGTTACATGTTGGCTAGTTTGGTAGTAGATGGGGGTGGGACTATAGAGAATAAGTTACCACCCGTAATGGATGAGTTTTCAGATGTCTTCCCAGACGACTTGACTAGTCTACCGCCGAGACAAGAGATAAAGTTCACAATAGAGCTTATCCTACGAACTATGCCTATTTCCATTCCACCTTACCGTATGGCTCCAGCTGAGTTGAGAGAGCTGAAGGAGCAGTTGATTGATTTGTAGGGGAAGGGTTTTATTCGTCCTAATACTTCTTCATGGGGTGCTTCAACACTATTTGCGAATAAGGAGGGAACATTGCCCTTGTGTGTGAACTATAGGCAACTGAAACGGGTCATTATCAAGAACAAGTATCGTTATCGAGGATAGATGACATGTTTGATCAGGTTAGGGGTTCGAGATGTTTCTCGAAGATTGATCTTAGATCGGGGTATCATCAGTTGAGAGTACGGGAGGAGGATGTGGCAAAGACAACTTTTCGCACTCGTTATGGCCATTATGAATTCGTGGTTATGTCATTCGGTGTAACAAATGCCCCGGCAGGATTCATAGACATGATGCATCACATTTTTAGTCCTTATTTAGATCAGTTTGTTTTGGTGTTTATTGATGACATTTTGATTTATTCACCTTCTAAGGATGAGCATGTTTTTCACCTATGAACTGTGTTACAGATTTTGAAGGAACACCGTTTATTTGCCAAGTTCTCGAAGTGTGAGTTTTGGCTTTAGGAGGTGCAGTTTCTAGGCCATGTTGTGTCAGGTAATGGGGTATTTGTGGATCCTTCTAATATTGATACTATTATGAGTTGGCCGAGGCCGAAGAGTGTGTTTGAGATTCAGAGTTTCTTGGGATTGGCAAGGCACTATTATCGATTTGTGGAGGGGTTTTCTCGTCTTGCCACACCAATGATTTTTCTGACGCGCAAGGGCATTAGATTTGAGTGGACAGATGACTGTGAACATTCATATCAAGAGTTGAAGAAGAGGCTGACTTAAACACCTATCCTGATTATACCTGAGGGAGGTATTGGTTGTACTGTTTATTGTGATGTTTCACAAGAGGGATTAGGTTGTGTATTAATGCAAGAGAATGGAGTAGTAGCCTATGGTTCTTGTCAATTGAAGAATCATGAGCAGAACTATAGAGATCTGAAAAGTGATGATAAAAATTTTTAATTTTGCCGGTAGGGCACTATTCATGTATCATTTGCCGGTGGGGCACTACATATGTATCATTTAGGTGTAGGTCAAGTTTAAGAGCATAATTTGAGTATGTCATAGAAGATAAACATTCTTAGAATATTAAAATACACCTACTGTGTGAATTTGAACCTAAACAAAAATAGTTTCACTTAGGGGTAGTTGCTTGAGAACTTAGAGTTAGTAGTTTAAGTACTTTTGTGTTCTTTGAGTTTCTTGACAATTTGTTGCTAAAATAAAGGTGTGCCTTTCTTATGTGTTGGATTATTATATTCTAGCTAATGTTCATGCAGAGAAACTCTTGTGGTTTGAGAGTTATGATTTATTTCATGAGTTGGTAGTTTGCGTATTCGTATTTTCTTCGAGAAATTATGAAAATAATGAACATGAATCTTGATCATATGTTTAATTCATTGAATTGTGTCTCACATTTGTGTAGATAAAGTATTGTGAATTTAAAGTTATGTTTTACTTTATGCATGATGCATATTTTAAGTTATACACCATGTGTTGATGAAATGTTCCATAGAATTTACATTGAGAAAAACTAAGGCATCTTGGCATACATAAATCCTTGGAAATATAGTGTGGGTTTAGCACTTGTTGCCATGCATTATGAGTGTGTAGATCTTGTGGTGAAAAACCCAAAATCTGGCCAATAACAGTACTTGCAGGCTGACAAGGGCGGACCGTGAAGCGAGACATGGGTCGCATAGAGTTACATGTGTGTGACATGCATATTGACATTGCATAGCATTGAGGGATTATGGGGTTATAGTTATTAAAATGTACACTTGCACATGCCACGCCTTAAATTTGTTTCTAACATTAGCATTTTGTCATACCAGCAATTGAGCTGACCCATTCGTGGGATATCATATTACACATAAAACTCTCGGTACTTGAGACTTGAGGAAGTCTTAAAGGAAGGAGAGAAAAAGGGCTTAAATGGATATTTGACCCTTGGGGCATAATTTGTATGTATAGGCATAAACCCAAATGACTTGTATTTCAGTTTGGAAAAATAATGGATTATAGACCTTGGGCCATTTTAAAGTGTAGGGGTGTAAACTCAATTGATATGTAGGATATTTTTATTTAATGAGTATCATATGTGTATATTGAAACAACTAGATGTGTATGTTGAAAACAAAAGATGTATATTTAATTTACATGGATTGTGGCCACCGAGTGAGGGTGGGTTGTGATATACTTATGCATATGAAATATTGTGAATATTAGGTGGAAAAAAGGATTGAAAAATTAAAAGACTTGTTAAGTGAGTAAAACACCTTTTAAATAGGTGGTAAGGATGTCAAAAGGGGGGTTTAAAAACCTTAAAGAAATAGGCTAAAAATGGAAGAAAAATGGCCTGAAAAACTTTGGGAAAACGTGGAAAATGAATGAAAAATCAATTTATCCAACCTAATGACCTTTCATTTCCTTTTCTTCTTCCTTTTTACTCACTCCGGGGGTTTGTGAAAATTTGGGCCGTTACAACTTGGTATCAAAGCGTAGATTTGAATACCCAGAGACTATGGGGTGTTGTTGAACACAATAGGGCCGTGACACAGGGTTTTAAATTTTGGTGAGCATTATGTTAAGTGTAAGAACTTATTTGGTGTATGTTAAGACATGTTGTGGTTGTTGCTTGTGAAGTGTGAGTTGTTGACATGTATATGCTTCATGTTTTTTTTAAAATGCCTATGTCTAATGTGAAAAGAGGTATTAATTTTTCTTTTTTCTTCTTTGAATTTTAGACACATGCCACCAAAGAGAACTCTTGCTAGACCTGTAGTACCTAGGCGCAATAGGCCTAGAGCGGCTACAACACTGCAGCATGGTAGGACCCGAGCTGCTGCTCCTACTCGTAGCACAGCTGAGAAGGTCGTTACTCCTGCTTCTGCTCCTGCTCTTGCACTTGCCCCGGCAGAGGAGGTGGAGCAACCCATTGGCGCTAGAGATATGGCGGCCATTTTACAGGAGTGTTTTAAGCCATGCAGGAGACCAGGACTGTAGATGGCGAGACTAGGGATACTTTTATGATGAAGGTATTCCAAAGGATGAGACCTCCAACATTTGCTGGACAACCCGACCCTCTAGTAGCAGAGGAGTGATTAGCGCATATCACCAGGATCCTGGACTTACAGGGGATCATGGAACCGCATTTGAGGAATAGGTGTGCCTCCTTTTAGTTTATTGAGTTGGCTAGTCAGTGGTGGAGAATAGCTGCTGACCAGATAAACAATTTTAGGGAGGGATGGGATGCCTTTGTGGCCATGTTCAATGACCACTACTTTCCGAGACCACACAGATTGGGGATATGGATGAGTTCGTGGCTCTCCTATAGTGAGACATGACATGACTCAATATGAGTCTTGGTTTACTACATGGGGGAGATTTGCCCCACATGTTATTCGAGAGGAGCGACTGAGGGTCCTTTACTTTGTTAGGAGGTTGAAGACCTCCATTAGGGATAGACTAGCAAGCCACATTATGGAGACCTATGATGAGGCAGTGATCAGGGCCACCAAGGTTGAGAGGGAATTGGCCGACTTTAGAAGAATTAGAGAGTCCTGACCACAGAGTGGGGCAGTTATAGCTTAGGCTTCTACATCTGTCCCAGTTTACACTGGTAAGGGACCAGCGAAGAGGTATAGGACTAGTGTTTCTTTTGCACAGACATCGCAGCAACCTACCCAGTTTTTAGTTCCTCAACCTCCTATGCCTATTACTTTCCCAGGGGGAGCACCTCAAAGGCCCCTTACTTGTTATCAGTGTGGACAACCTAGTCATAGAATGATCGATTGGCCCCAGAGAGATCCCAGCCATGGGAATAGAGTTAGATCGAGCCAGGGGTCATTTCCACCACTGGTATAGGGTCAGGGGTGGAGAGCTCCACAGCTTTGCTACACTTGTCACCAGACGGACCATGTTAAGGCCAACTGTCCACAAGGGCAGCCTTCACAGAGCTCACAGAAGCCACATTACTATCAGCATACTCAGGTGCCTTTGTCACAGCCACAATTAGGCCATAGACCTTTGGCACCATATTTCCAGTCTGCACCCTCCGCACAGAGTGTTGGAGCTCCCGGATAGAGGGGACGAGGTCAGCAGGGACAAAGAGGGGGAGGTAGGTAGGGCCAGACTACTCAGGGTCGTGTTTATGCAGTGGCCACACTAGAGACATCTACTTTTGGACCTTCAGTGGTTCGAGGTACATTCCTTGTGTTTAGTTCATAGGTTAGCGTACTGATAGACTCGGGTGCATCTCATTCATTGATATCCACCATGCTTGCCATGACAATGTGGTTGGACATAGATCGGTTAGATCCACCATTTCATGTTAACACCCCAGTTGGGGGTAGTGTGATATTGACGAGGATCTGTAAAGATTGCTCAATAGAGATAGCTGATCGCATCCTTTATTTTGACTTCATTCTGCTTGACATGTCTGATTTTTATATTATTTTGGGAATGGATTGGTTGTTTGCTTTTCAAGCGAGTATAGACTGTTGCAGGGGGAGAGTGACAGTGTGTACTCTTGAGGGAGATAGCTTTTATTTCACGGGAGATCGTGGGGATTTCTTAGTTCCACCCTTGTATGACTCGAGGAGTTAGGGAAGTCATAGTTACATGTTGGCTAGTTTGGTAGTAAATAGGGGTGGGACTACAGAGAGTGTGTTACCACCCATAGTGGATGAGCGGATGACTTGACTAGTCTACCGCCAAGATGAGAGATAGAGTTCACAATAGCGCCTATCCCAGGCACTATGCCTATTTCCATTCCACCTTACCGTATAGCTCCAGCTAAGTTGGGAGAGCAGAAGGAGCAATTGACTGATTTGTAAGGTAAGGGTTTTATTCGTCCTAGTACTTCTCTGTGGGGTGCTTCAGCACTATTTGCAAAGAAGAAGGATGAGACATTGCATTTGTGTGTGGACTATAGGAGGCTGAACAGGGTCACTAGCTAGAACAAATACTCGTTGCTGAGGATAGATGACTTGTTTGATCAGCCTAAGGGTTCGAGATGTTTCTCAAAGATTGATCTTAGATCGAGGTATCATCAGTTGAGAGTACGGGAGGAGGATGTGGCAAAGATAGCTTTTTGCACTCATTATGGTCATTATGAGTTCGTGGTTATGCCATTCGGTGTGACGAATGCCCCGGCGACATTCATGGACTTGATGCATCACATTTTTAGTCCTTACTTAGATTAGTTTGTTGATGATATTTTGATTTATTCACCTTCTGAGGATAAGCATGCCTTTCACCTATGGACTATGTTACAGATTTTGAGGAAGCACTGTTTATTTGCTAAATTCTTGAAGTGTGAGTGTTGGCTTTAGAAGGTGCAGTTTCTAGGCCATGTTGTGTCAGGTAGTGGGGTGTCTATGGATCCTTCTAAGATTGATGTTGTTATGAGTTAGGAGAGGTCGGAGAGTGTATTTGAGATTCAGAGTTTCTCAGGATTGGTAGGGTACTACCATCAGTTTGTGGAGGGGTTTTCTCATATTACCGCGCCGATGACTCGTCCAACGCGCAAGGGCATTAGATTTGAGTGGACAGATGACTATGAGCATTCATTTTAGGAGCTGAAGAAGAGGCTAACTTCAGTACCTGTCCTGATTATACCTAAGGGAGGTATTGGATATATCGTTTATTGTGATGCTTCACGAGAAGGATTAGGCTGTGTATTAATGCAGGAGGGTAGATTTGTAGCCTATGGTTCCCGTCAATTGAAGAATCATGAGCAAAACTACCCCACACATGATTTGAAGTTAGCTGCTGTCATTTTTTCACTTAAGAGTTGACGACACTACTTATATAGGGAGAGGTTCGAGCTATTCTCAGATCACAAGAGCCTTAGATACATTTTCACGTAGAAGGACTTGAACCTTCGGTAGAGGAGATGGATGGAGTATATGGAGGACTATGACTTTGACCTTCAGTACCATCCTAGGAAGGCCAATGTCGTAGCAGATACACTTAGTAGGAGACCGAGGAGCACTGTAGCTAGTATTGTTATTAGTGAGTGGGAGATGATGATAGACATTGGTGAGTTTGACTTAGACCTTGTCGAGTCTGAGGGATACGCCACACTATTCAGTGTTTGTGCCCAGCATACACAGTTGAGCAGGGTTACAGAAGCACAATTATAGGACACATAAGTAGGGTAGATTCGAGCACGAGTTGCAAGTGCCGAGGGCTTTGAGGGATGGAATGTTCATTCTGACCTTAGCCTGAAGTATATGGGTAAAGTCTTTGTTCCAGAGTCTCTTAAGGCTGATGTCTTTAGAGATTTCCATCATTCACACCTAGTAGTACACCTATGGGGCACTAAGATGTACCATGATTTACGTCGCCAATATTGATGGGCGNCTAGTAGTACACCTATGGGGCACTAAGATGTACCATGATTTACGTCGCCAATATTGGTGGGCGGGGATGAAGGNGTTCCAGAGTCTCTTAAGGCTGATGTCTTTAGAGATTTCCATCATTCACACCTAGTAGTACACCTATGGGGCACTAAGATGTACCATGATTTACGTCGCCAATATTGATGGGCGGGGATGCGGTGCAGTTTATATCGAGATGTCTCACGTGCCAGCAGGTTAAGGCTAAGCACCACAGACCTGGGGGTTTGTTATAGCCATTGCCAGTAGATGAGTGGAAGTGGGAGTTTGTTACCATGGATTTTGTGATGGGTCTTCTGATGTCACCTAGAGGTCACGATGCAGTTTGGGTTGTTGTTGACAGGTTGACGAAGTTCGCACATTTCCTACCTATTAAAGCGACTGATTCAATAGATGTTCTCAGTAGGTTGTATATCCGAGAGATAGTATGACTACATGGGATTCATGTCTCCATTATTTTAGACAAAGACCCACGTTTCACTGCACGATTTTGGCAGAGTTTTCAGATAGCCTTAGGGACGTAGCTACTGTTTAGTACTGCATGCCACCCTCAGACTGACGGCCAGTCAGAGCGTACTATTCAAATAATTGAGGTCATGCTTAGAGCATGTGTTATAGACTTCAGAGGTAGCTAGGAAGATCACCTTGCTTTAGTAGAGTTTGCCTACAACAACAATTATCAGTCTAGTATTGAGATGGAACCTTTTGAGGAGTTGTATGATAGGCCATGTCGTTCACAAATATGTTGGATTGAGGTAGGGGAGATAGATACTTTAGGGCCTAACATAGTCCATGAGACCACGACAAGATACAATTGATTAGACAGCGTCTATTAATGGCACAGAGCCGCTAGAAAAGTTATGCAGACAGGAGGCGGCGACCTCTATCATTTGATGTTGGGGGATATGTGTTCCTCAAGGTAGCCCCACGGNTGTTTCCATTATTTCAGACAGAGACCCACGTTTCATTGCATAGTTTTGGCAGAGTCTTCAGACAGCCTTGAGGACTCAGCTACTGTTTAGAACTGCTTTCCACCCTCAGACTGACGGCCAGTCAGAGCGTACTATTCAGATACTTGAGGACATGCTTAGAGCATGTGTTATGGACGTCAAGGGTAGCTAGGAAGATCACCTTGCTTTAGTAGAGTTTGCCTATAACAACAGCTATCAGTCTAGTATTGAGATGACACCTTTTGAGGCGTTGTATGGTAGGTCGTGTTATTCACCGGTATATTGGACTAAGGTAGGGGAGACAATAGCCTTAGGGCCTCGCATAGTCCGTGAGACCACAAACAAGATACAGGTGATTAGACAACGTCTGTTGACAGCACAGAGCCGCTAGAAGAGTTATGCAGACAGGAGGCGGCGACCTCCATCATTTGATGTTGGGGGACATATGTTCCTCAAGGTAGCCCCACGACAAGGATTGAGGAGGTTCGGGCGTAGCGGGAAACTGTCATCGCAGTTTATAGGACCATTTGAGATCCTTGGGAAGGTTGGTGAGGTGGCCTAAAAGCTAGCATTGCCGCCACAGCTATCTGGGGTTCATAGTGTCTTCCATGTGTCGATGTTGAGGAAGTACGAGCCTGACCCTTCACATGTGCTAGATTGGATAGATCTTCAAGTGGAGGGTGTTGTTTCTTATGATAAGAGGCATGTGGAGATGTTGGACTCGAGGGACCAGGTTTTATGGTGCAAGACCATCCCTTTGGTCAAGGTTCTTTGGAACCATCATGGGGTCGAGGAGGCTACTTGGAAGCGTGAGGCCAAAGTCTGCGCTAGGTATCCAAAGTTTTTTATTTATAGAGGTGCATTGCTAAATTTCGGGAAAAAAAAATTTCAAGGAGAAAGGATGTAGAGATCTGAAAAGTGAGGATAAATTTTTTAGTTTTGCTAGTAGGGCACTATATATGCATCATTTAGGTGTAGATCATGTTTAGGAGCATAATTTTAGAATGTTATAGAAGAGAAACATGCTTAGAATGTTAAAATACACCTACTGTATAAATTTTAAACTAAACGAAAATAGTTTCAAAAATTGGACAAAAAGGGCATCCAGGGTGGCCCAGGTGGGACCGGCCAAACCTGACCAAAAGCAAAAATTTATTTTTTTAAAAATTTTAATTTAAAATAATTTTAAAAATTTTAGTTAAAATAAAATATCCAATTGAGGAGTTTCGGAATGGGTTGTAGTGTAACAGGGTCCCAGATTCATCAAGGGTAAAAGGGTCATTTTGCACCTTTGCCCCTCCACTATAAATACAGCCCCCTTAATGTAAAAATATCAGTTTTGAGTCTGGAAAGGGGCAGTACACGTTTATGAAGAGAAAGTGAAGAAAAAACCCTAGGTTCTCCAAGCTTCAAGCCACCAAAACTCACTTCTAGGCCAAGATTCTTGCAAGACTTCCTTCTAAGAACTTGTTCCACTCAACAAGGGCTATATTCTCACTGATTAGTTTGGATGTACAGCGAACACAACTCCCTTGATTTGAGGAAAACCATTTTACGTATGATATTTTTGCTAAGTTAGGAATAGATTTAAGTTTTCTTACCTTCTATGTGTTGATTGAACGATTTAGGTATTTACTTGATGTTAGAAAATCACTTAAGTGGTAGTTGTTTTGAAAACTTAGAGTTAGTAGTTTAAGTACTTTTTGTGTTCTTTGAGTTTCTTGACAATTTGTTGCTATAATAAAGGTTTATTTTGCTTATATGCTGGATTATTATATTCTAGCTCATGTTCATGCAAAGAAACTCTTGTAGTTTGAGAGTTATGATTTATTCCATGAGTTGGTAGTTTGTGTATTTGTATTTTCTTTGAAAAATTGTGAAAATAATGAACATGAAACTTGATCATATGTTTAATTCATTAAATTGTGCCTCACATTCGTGTAGATAAAGTGTTGTGAATTTGAGGTTACGCTTTACTTTATGAATGAGGTATATTTTAAGTTATACACCATGTGTTGATGAATGTTCCATAAAATTTACATTAAGAAAAATCAAGGCATCTTGACATACATAAATCCTTGGAAACATAGTGTGGGTTGAGCACTTGGTGCTATGCATTATGAGGGTGTAGATCCTGTGGTGAAAAACCCAAAATCTAGCAAATGACAGTACTCGCGAGCTGACCGGGGGCGGACCGTGAAGCAAGACATGAGTGGCATAGAGTTGCATGTGTGTGTCATGCATATTGACATTGAATAGAATTGAGGAATTATGGAGTTGTACTTTTTAAAATGTACACTTGCATATGCTACGCTTTAAATTTGTTCCTAGCATTCGCATTTTGTCATACCAGCAATTGAGCTGACCCGTTCATGGTACATCATATTACAGATGAGACTCCCGGTACTTGAGACTTGAGGAAGTCGTAAGGGAAGGAGAGAAAAGGAGCTTAAATGCATATTTGGCCCTTGGGGCATATTTTGTATGTATAAGCATAAACTCAAATGACTTGTATTTCAGTTTGAAAAAGTAATGGATTATAGACCTTGAGCCATTTTAAAGTGTAAGGGTGTAAACTCAATTGATATGTAAGATATCTCTATTTAATGAGTATCATATGTGTATATTGAGACAACTAGATGTGTATATTGAAAATAAGGGATATATGTTTAATTTACATGGATTGTGGCCACCGAGTGAGGGTGCGTTTTGATATACTTATACATATGAAGTGTTGTGAATATTAGGTGGGAAAAAGGCTTGGAAAACAAAGGAGGTTATGTCGAAATTTTATGAAAAATTAAAAGACTTGTTAAGTGTGTAAAACACCTTTTAAATAGGTGGGAATGATGTCAAAATGGGGGGTTTAGAAACCTTGAAGAAATAGGCTAAAAATGGAAGAAAAGTGGATTGAAAAAATTTGGGAAAAAAAATGGAAAAACATGAGAAATGAATGAAAAAACAATTTATCCAACCTAATGACTTTTCATTTACCTTTTTTCTCCCTTTTCACTTACTCCCTGGGTTTGTGGAAATTCGGGGCGTGACAATACCCGTGGATACCGTGCAACTCGATACCACACCGTTATACCCCATTTACCAAGATTTGTAACTTAACAAAATTCGGGCACAGTCTCCTTTGTACGGAGAGCTCTATCCAAAACGCAATATGTGCAATCATACAACATTGACCACACCGGGTCCATTTATCCATACTCATATAACAATATGCAATTTTACATTAAACATAGTTCATATGAGTTCGATTACAAATCCTTTACATACATTATATATCCAAAAACTAATTTACATCTTAGTTTTACAAAAGCATAGTTTAAAAGCCACATTTCAGCTTTTCTTCATCAATGAGGACCCGAATGAGAGCCATCCACTGGCGCATGTCTCGCACCTGAAATATTGTCCCCATAAAGGTTGAGCCACGCTCGATAGGGTATTTCCTAAAGAGGCTACTCCCTAACCTAAATGCATATGAAATGTTCACATGTAATTCACAAGTAACAATCACTCCATTCAAGAATATGCAATTCAATAATGGAATATTCAATGTCATGCCATGATATGAGATAAGATTCACAAATGTAACTCAACCCGAGCCTTTATTGGCTCCCTTAACATATGCAATGTCATGCATATGCATCCGGGCATTCCAAGCCACTGACATTGATGTTACACATCCAATGACTTTTTTAAAAATAATAAACTGAGTCTTTCTTAGGTATTTGAATTTTGAAATCTCACAGCCGGTTTCGTACACCGTTACACTTTTTTAGACTTGCACCCGAGGGAGTATCTAACCCTTCTTGCTATACCTGACACAAGTTTTCATGCAACCGTGTAACTCAGCCGGACCTAGGTCCAACCTTCCCAAGTCCACGCCTCAACCACCAAGAATGGTGTTTGATTCAAAAGCATGCACACCACTCACACTCATGTCCAATGCCTACGAATGTGATGTTATCCGTGCATATGCAATGTAAATTTACAATTGCAATTCTCAATCATGTTCAATATGTCATGAGCACATTATGAACAATTCAATATTCAACAACCTTTTCTATGGTAAGTTACATCATATGCATTTAACCACCACAAATAACCTCAACGTCAATATATCATATGCATATACCAAACCAACTCCCAAGCATGTTATAACACAATCAATACAAATAACACACTTAATCTACATAGGTATTTCATCAAACACCTTCAAGACATAAATGTAAACACATAACATGTCCAATCAATACATTTTTCAAGTAATCACAAACAAGTAATTTCTAAGTACTCATTTCATGCTGGAATTGATTTAAGTTATTCTCAATACCCAAGCATGTTATAACATTTTCAAAGAAACCAACATGCTACATCAACGTAGGCATTTTATCAAATACCTTCAAGGCACCAAAACATGTAAAATAACGGTAGAAAACTCCCAAGACCCAAAACAAGCTCTAATAATTGCTTTCTCCAAAATTTTATTTTTTGTTCTTTGTCAAAACCTTCGATTTTTGTTACGTAGGCGTAGTTCTCGTCGTGTAGATGAACTTTGGTTCTTAACCCAAACAATTCCGACCAACGTAGAGTCGTAGATCGTAAAGAGAAGTTAGAGAATCCTCTCTTTTTCCTCTCTTCCTCTCTAATTTCAAATATCTTATGGATATAGAAAGAAAATTTGATTTTCTCCCCTATTTATACCTCTTAGATGCTTCGCCCTCGTTGCGTCACGCGTCCTCCATTTTTGGGTTCGATTTTGTCCCGAAACAATTAAATTTCGTCTCGATTCAAGTTTAAAATATTTTTATTTGAACAAGCTTTAAATTATTTTCTAATTTTTGAAATTTAATTTTACTTCTCGTTTCTAAGTCACGTGACACCCGATCACCTCGTAAAACACAAAAATTTGACTGTCTCGAAATTCAACAAAAATTGAATAGGTAACTAGATTTCACAAGACGAATCCAACGATGAGGTCTCTTTTGTCATCCAATTCCAGAAAAATTTGAGTTTTCAACCCATACTGTAGTGACTAATTACCGTTTTGCCTTTTTTCAAATTTACTCGGGTTTTACATTCTTTCCCCCTTAAAAAGAATTTCGACCTCGAAATTCACACACACATGCACATTCAACCATATGCATATGCAACAATCATATAATACTAAATGACTATAAGAATATACTTTCATTCTCGAACAAGAATAGATAATTGGTACGTATAGTGTCCTCACGCTCCCATGTCGCCTCCTTCACACCTCGGTGCTGCAACAACACATTTACCAGCCTCACGGTCTTGCCTCGTAAAACCTGCTTTTAGCTATCCATGACACGCATCGGCCCTCCTTGAAGGTCTAATCTGCATCAACATCTAGCTCGCCTCAATCCACCACATGTGTCGGATCTGGGATGTATTTCCAAAACATGGAACACTACGTGAACACCCGATAAATTTGGTGGTAACACCAATCGGTAAGCGATTATATCAACCCTCTCAAGTACTTCGAAGGGCCTGATATACCTCGGCGACAGCTTTTTTTGCTTTTCGAATTCGACCACTCCCCTCTTAGGCATCACCTTCAAGAAGACGTGATCTCCAAATCCAAACTCTAGAGGTCACCGCCGTTTGTAGGCGTAGCTCTTCTGCAGGCTTTGTGCCGTAAGAAAATGCTTCCATATCAAACCCACCTTCTCTGAGGTGTCTCTAACCAAATTCAGAGCCGTAGAGGGTCTCTCATAAAGTGTCTTATAGGGTGTCATATGTATGCTTGTCTGATAACTATTGTTGTAGGCAAACTCCACTAAGGGTAAGTGATCTTTCCAACTACCCTTGAGATCAAGGACGCATGCATGTTGCATGTTTTCTAAAATCTGGATGGTCCTCTCTGACTGACTGTCCATCTGGGGATAAAAAGTTATGCGCATCATCAATTGTATCCCCATGGCCAACTGGAAACTCTCCCAAAAATGGGCCATGAACCTGAGATCTCGATCTGATACTATAGATACAGACACCCCATGCAACTAGACTATCTCCCGTATGTACAGGCTACAAAATTTCTCCAGTGTGAAGGTCATTCGTACTGCCAAAAAATGTGTCAACTTCGTAAGCCGGTCCACTATAACCTACACCGCGTCATGCTTGGGTCACAAAATTTATCGTGACATGCTCCCACTTCCACTAAGCTATCTCCAAAGGCTGGAGCAACCCTGTTGGTCTCTAGTGCTCTGCTTTAACCTACTGACACATGAGACATCGACTAACAAAGTCCCCAACGTGCCTCTTCATTCCACTCTAATAGTACTGACGACAAAGATCATGGTACATCTTCGTGCTACCTGGATGTACAGCAAAACGGGAGCAATGAAACTTCCTAAGGATCTTCTCTCTTAGATCCACAGACTGGGAAACTACAATCCTTACCCTAAATCGAAGACTACCATCTGCGTGAATGGACCAACCCTCGTTACCTACATCTACTTGTACCCGATCCTTGATGGACAACATCTTTGTGTCTTGCCCCTGGAACTTGATCACTCTGCTCAGTAAGGAAGGTGTAGCCACCAAACTCCCCAAAGTACCCTGAGTCTGACCCCTGTAGTGCATCTCGAACTGTCCCACAGTCTCGAGCATTTGTCACTCTTAGGAAGCCACACTAACCAAGACTCCCCATGACTTTCGACTGAGTGCATCAGACAACATATTTGCCTTACCGGGATGGTAATGCAAAATGAAGTCATAGTCCTCCAAATACTCCATCCACCTGCGTTACCTCATATTAAGGTCTCGCTACATAAAAATGTACTTTAGACTTTTGTGGTCCAAAAATATCTCAAACTGCTCACCATATAAATAGTGGTGTCAAGCTTTCAAGGCAAAGACTTTAACTATCGAGAACTATAAACCACCACCCTCTTAGACTGCATCAAAACACACCTAAGTCCATCCTTGGAGGCATCACCATAAACTATGTACCTTTGTCCCCTCTCTAGAACTGTCAAAATCGGAACTAAAGTAAGCCTCCTCTCCAATTTCTAGAATGATTTCTCACACGTGTCATTCCACTCAAACTTGACCTCCTTTCGAGTCAATCTAGTCATAGGTGCAGCTAGTCAAAAGAAGTTATCAATGAACCTCCTGTAATACCCTACAAATTCCAAGAAACTACGTATCTCAAACACTGACTTCGGCCTCTCCCAACTCATAATTGCCTCAACCTTCTCCGGGTCAACTGACACACCCGAAGCTGAAACCACGTGTCCCAAAAATTTCACTTCTGTCAGCCAAAATTCACACTCGCTGAACTTGGCGTACAACTAATGGCCCCTCAAGATTTGGAGAACAACCCTTAAGTGACCCTTATGCTCCTCATCAGACTTGGAGTAGATCAAAATGTCATCAACAAATACCACGACAAACTTATTTAGGTAGGGTTGAAACACCCTATGCATGAGATCCATGAATGTCACCGGGGCATTCGTCAATCCAAAAGACATCACAGTGAACTTGAAATGTTCATATTGCATCCTAAATGTTGTCTTAGGGATATCTACCTCCCTAATCCTCAACTAATGGTACCTCGTGCGTAGATCTATCTTGAAGTAGACCCGCGCCCCTCTCAACTGATCAAACAAGCCATCAATTCTCGGTAAAGGGTATCTGTTATTGATAGTAACCCGATTTAACTACCGATAATCTATACATAGATGAAGAATCTTGTCCTTCTTCTTAGCAAATAACACTGGAGTACCCAAACCCGCGTAATACCCGTGGATACCGAGTAACTCGATATCACGCCGTTATGCCCCATTACCAGAGTCCAAAACTTTAATGAAATTCGGCCAGAGTCTCCTTTATACGGTGAGCTCTACCCAAAATTCAACCTATGCAATATACATTCACATGACCCATTTGAGGCCCAATATAAAACAATGACCACACTAGGTCCATTTATGAGTAAACGTTGACCGCACCAGGTCCATTTATCCATACTCATATAGATACATGCAAGGTTATATTAAAAATAGTCCATATAAGTTCGATTACAATTCTTTTACATACATTACATGCCCAAAACTAACTTTGCAAAAGTTAGTACAAAAAAAGGACTAAAAGCCACAAGTCGGCCTCTCTTCACCCTTAAGGCTCCAAATGAGAGCCGTTCACCGGTGTATATCTTGCACCTGAAATGTTTTCCCTTATAGGATGAGCTACGCTCAATAGAGTATCTCCTACAGAGACTACTCCCCAACCTAGATGCATATGAAATGTGAACATGCAACAATCAACAACTATTATCCATTCCAAACAAGAACATGTAATTCAAGATTAGAATTCTACCATGTCATGTCATGATATGAGATGATACTCACTCATGCAACTTCAACCCGAGTCCTCACCGACTCCTACAACACAATGCAATGCACATGCATAATGAATTTGTCAATTGACGAAAAATACATCCAATGATTGTTTGAAATAAAAGTGATGTATTTATAAAACCAAATCATTGTGGATGTTACCCATATGGGTAACATTTTATAAAACAAAATCTTGTGTCTTTGTTGGGCAACGGATTTTGGTTTTACAACTGTCGTTCCGTACATCATCACACTTTTTCATAATTTCACCTCAGGGGAGTGTGTGAACCAAGTAGTCGGGTTTTGTACCCGAGGGAGAATCTAGTCCTTCTTGCTATACCCGACATAAGTTTTCCATGCATGTAACCGTGCGACTTAGTCGGATCTTCAATCTACTTTCTTGAGCCCACCCATCAAGCACCAAGTATGGTGTTTGATTAAACCATGCACCCACACACCCATACTCATGCATAAAGTCCATGAATGTGATGCCATTATCATGCCCAATATACAATGAGTGTCAAATGAGCAATTTAACCGTATAACAATATATCAGGCCAATTATATCATGTGCATATAATTACCTTTATCCAACACAATGACAATATATCAATGAACATATATCGACATTTTATACTTAACAACCAAACATAAGCATGTTATTATATAATCTATGTCAATATAACACACTTTATTTCACATAGGCATTTTATCAAACACCTTCAAGACACCAAATCATGTAATCACATAAAATGCCCAAATTTATCACCTAACTCAAAAAAAATCAGATTCAATGATTCCACATACTCAATTATCAAAACTTCCAAGAAATCACAAACTAGCAATTTCTAACTACCAATTCACACTAGAATTCAGCCTACTCATTTCCATTAAACCAACTATAATAGGCAACTGTTAAAAACACTCAAAACAGCCCACCCATTTCCTATGGACACCATAGGATGAAAATAAACCAAAGTAGAAGGGAACCCTACCTCTTGTAGCGTAAAACACCCGTATGAAGCTTCAAGAACACGATTCAAGCCCAAAGTTTTGATTTTTCCAAAATTCTGTCTTTGGATCTTTAGTGAAATCAACTCTTTTTGGTACGTAGGCGAAGCCCTCGTCTAGGAGATCGACTTTAACTCTTACTCCGAAGGATTCCGACCCACAAAACTCCGTGAATCGAAGAGAGAAACTTTGAAACCTCACTTTTTTCTTTTTTCTTTTTTCTTTTTTCTTTTTTCTTTTTTCTTTTTTTTTCCTCTCCAACGTTCAGACCAGTAAACCCACTGGTTTCAGCATAAATATCTCTTCAAAAAAACAAATTAGTTGATATTTATAGTCTCAAATGTGAGGTCCACGTTGCACCGCATATTTCTTACTTTCGGATCCGTTTTTTGTCCCAAAATGATTCATTTCATCCCAGTTTAAGTTCAAATTAATTTTATTTAAAATTTTATTCAATTATAAGGAAATTTTATAAATTTCATTTTTGGGGACCTTTGAAAGGTCATTCGTTATCCAATTATCTCGTAAAATGTGCAAAATTAGACTATCTCAAAATTCAATAAAAATTGATAGGGCAATTCGATTTCGCGATACGAATCCAACAATAAGGTCTGTTGCATCATTTGAGCTCTAGAAAAATATGGATTTTCATTATAGTAGCAAATTATCATTTTGCCCTTTTTCCGAAAAGGTTTAAATTTTTCCCAGGTTTTACATTCTTCCCCCCTTAAATGAATTTCATCCCCGAAATTCACACACATATGGGCATTCAACCACATGCATATGCAACAGTCATATAACACTAATGACTATAAGAATGCACCTCCATTCTCAAATAAGAAAGGATAACTGGTACGTATAGTGTCCTCACGCTCCCATGTTGCTTCCTCTACTCCTCGGTGCTGCCACAACACCTTCACTAGCCTCACGGTCTTGTCACGCAAAACTGATCCTTGTTATACATGATGCACATTGGTCCCTCCTCGAAGGTCTCATCTGTATCAACAACAAGCTCATCCCAATCCATCACATGAGTCAAATCTGGGGTGTATTTTTGAAGCATGGAGACATGGAATACTGCATGAACACCCGATAGATTTGGGGGTAACGCCAACTGGTAAGCCACTGTACTCACCCTCTTGAGTACCTCGAAGGGCCCGATATACCTCGGTGACAGCTTTCCCCGCTTATCAAACTTGACCACTCCTCTTTTAGGCATCACTTTCAAGAAGACATGATCTCCCACCTCAAACTCCAGAGGTCGCCGCCGTCTGTCGGCGTAGCTCTTCTGTCAGCTCTGAGCCGTGAGAAGACACTTCCGTATCAAGTCCACCTTCTTCGAGGTGTCTCTAATCAAATTTGGACCGTAGAGGGTCTCTCTCCCACCTCCGTCCA
This sequence comes from Ilex paraguariensis, assembly GCA_963454935.2. Classification (NCBI taxonomy): domain Eukaryota; kingdom Viridiplantae; phylum Streptophyta; class Magnoliopsida; order Aquifoliales; family Aquifoliaceae; genus Ilex; species Ilex paraguariensis. Next base: position 524,744 of record CAUOFW020001914.1, read on the forward strand.
ACATACCGGAGATCGACAAGGCCTCTCATATAATGCCTCATAGGGTGTCATCTGTATGCTCGTCTGGTAACTATTGTTATAGGCAAACACTACTAAGGGTAAGTGATCTTTTCAGCTACCCTTGAGATCTAAGACGCATGCCCATAGCATGTCCTCTAAGGTCTGAATGGTCCTTTCAGACTAACAGTTCGTCTGGGGATGAAAAGTAGTGTTCATCATCAACCGTGTCCCCATAGCTCGCTGGAAACTCTCCCAAAATAAGTCGTAAACCTGGGATCTAGATCCGATATTATAGATATGGGCACCCTATGCAACCGGACAATCTCTCGTATATACAACCTGCAAAATTCCTCCAGTGTGAAGGTTATCAACACCTCTAAAAAGTGTGTCGACTTCGTAAGTCGATCCACTATCACACATACCATGTCATATCCCCGCGATGTCTACGGCAAGTGGGTCACAAAATCCATCATAACATGCTCCCACTTTCACTCAGCTACCTCCAAAGGTTGGAGTAACTCTGCTGGCCTATAGTGTTCAGCCTTAACCTGCTGACAGGTGAGACATTGGCTAACAAAGTCTCCAACGTCTCTCTTCATCCCGCTCCAATAATACTAGCGACGAAGATCATGGTACATCTTCGTGCCACCTGGATGCACAGCAAATCGGGAACAATGAAACTCTCTAAGAATCTCTTCTCTGAGTTTTGTAAATTGGGGAACCATAATCCTTCCCCTAAACCGAAGACTACCATCCGAGTGAATGGCCCAGCCCTCGTCACCTGTACCTAACCGTACTCGGTCTCTAATGGATGATAACTCTGTATCCTATCCCTGGGACTTAATCACTATGCTCAGTAGGGAAGGTGTAGACACCAAACTCCCCAAAGTACCCTGAGTCAGATCTCTATAGTGTAGCCCGAACTGTCCCATAGTCTCGAGCATTTGCCACTCCCAGGAAATCACACTAGCTAATACTCCTCGTGACTTCCGGCTGAGTGCATCAGCCACCACATTTGTCTTACCAGGATGGTAATACAAAGTGAAGTCGTAGTCCTCTAGATACTTCATCCACCTGCATTGCCTCATGTTGAGGTCCCGCTGTGTAAAGATGTATTTCAGACTCTTATGTTCTAAAAATACTTCAAACTGTTCACCGTATAAGTAGTGGCGCCAAGCCTTCGAGCCAAAGACAATGGCCACCAACTCCATGTCATGCGTGGGGTAATTTTGCTCATGATTCTTTAACTGCAGAGAACTATAAGTCATCACCCTCCCGGACTGCATCAACACACAATCGAGTCCGTCCTTCGAGGCATCACAATATACTATGTACCTTTGTCCCCTTTCCAGAACTATCAAAATATGAGCTGATGTAAGCCTCCTCTTCAACTCTTGGAATTTCTTCTCACATGAGTCATTCCACTCAAACTTGACCTTCTTCTGAGTCAATCTCATCATAGGAGCGGCTAATTGAGAGAAGTCCTCAATGAACCTCCTATAGTACCTTGCCAATCCCAAGAAACTACGTATCTCAAAGACTGACTTTGGCCTCTCCCAATTCATAACTGCTTCAACCTTCTTCGGGTCCACGGATACACCCGAAGTCGACACCACATGTCCTAAAAATTTCACCTCCGTAAGCCAAAATTCACACTTGCTGAACTTGGCGTACAACTGATGATCTCTCAAGGTCTGG
>CAUOFW020001914.1:526529-541687 GCA_963454935.2 Ilex paraguariensis
GTAAGCCAAAATTCACACTTGCTGAACTTAGCGTACAACTGATGATCTCTCAACGTCTGGAGAACAACCCTCAAGTGACCCTCATGCTCTTCCTCAGACTTGGAGTAGATCAAGAAGTCGTCAACAAAAACAACAACAAACTGACCGAGGTAGGGTTGAAACACCCTATGCATGAGCTCCATGAATGCCACCGGAGCATTCGTCAATCCAAAAGGCATTAATGTGAACTCAAAATGCCCATACCGCATCCTAAATGCTGTCTTAGGGATATCTGTCTCCCTAACGCTCAACTGATGGTAACCAGTAAGGAGATTTATCTTGGAGCAGACCCGTGCTCCTCTCAACTGATCAAATAAGTCATCAATCCTTGGCAAAGGGTACCTATTCTTGATAGTAACCCTATTCAACTTTCGATAGTCTATACACAGTCGAAAGGTCTTGTCCTTCTTCTTGGCAAATAGCATCGGAGCGCCCCAAGGTGAAGTGCTCGGTCTAATAAACCCCTTATCCAACAATTCTTGTAATTGGACCTTGAGTTCTTGCAACTCAACAGGTGTCATCCTATATGGAGTCATAAAAATAGGTGATGTACTAGAATGCAACTCAATTGTGAAGTTTACATCCCTATGTGGAGGTAATCTCGGTAGTTTATCCAAAAAAATATCCTCATATTCACAAACCACCGGAGATAGACCCAACTTCTGTCTCATCTCATCCTCTAGGGTAAGGCTTGCTAGCCAACCCATTAACTGCTCATGCCAATGGGAATAATACACGACTTGGGGTAAAGCATCATGCTTTTCTCCCTGAAACTTGAAACAAACACCATCAGGCGTATAAGTAGTGATCCTCTTCCGATCATAATCAATGATGACTCGATGAGTCATCAACCAATCCATCCCCAGGATAACATCAAACTCGGACATGTCCATGACCCTAAAGTCTACGGTGAGTAGAATTCCTGAGATCTCTAGCTCATAACCTCGACATATCTGATCAACTCTCACCCTGACTCCTAGAGGAAAACTCACATGCAATGGCTTTTCTAAGGTCTGAACCTCTAAGCCCAAATCTTTCACACATGATGCAATAATAAAAGACTGAAATACACCAGAGTCAAATAATACTCTTGCCCATAAGTGTGAGAGTAGAAATGTACCATGTATCACCGATTGATCTGTTGGCTCAGTCTGAGGCATAATGGCATAGACACGTCCTTGGGTCCCTGAAGTTCTGGCTTGTGAACCTTGTCCCTGACCTTGACCCATGTCTTGACCCACCTGGCCTGATTGCAGCGTCCCCGCATGAAAAGTAGTAGGGACCTGAGTAGAACCCTTAAACTGATACTGGCTTCCCTGGGCTATGGTGGGGTAGGGAGGAGCAAAGTATGTCTGTGGCTGCTCCATTGATGACTGGGACTGAGACACCCCATAACTCTGAGATCCTTGCCTCCGAGGACAATCCCGCTTCATGTGCCCCGGCTAATGGCAATGATAGCAAGTCCTTTGGCTTGCCTGGCAGGAAGACCTCTGATTTCTCCCGCCTTGAGAGGATTGACCTTAGCCTTGGCCTTGATAGTTGCGGTCTTGTCCCTAAAACCTTTGTGGAGTAGAAGTCATCTGCTTCTTCCCGGAGCTAGAAGAAGAGGATTGGCCCTCCCTCTTCTTGTCTTTTGCACCAAACTATCGGATGCTCCTTGCGTCATCCACCTCTCTCTCAATGGCCATAGCAATCGTGACCAGCGAGTCTAAGTCTTGCAGAAGAAGACCCACAATTTTACCCCGGATGGACAACTTAAGACCATCCTCAAACTTCCTCACTTTGGCCATATTTGTGGCTACGTAGTCATCGACGAAACGGGCTAACTCTGTGAACTTAGCCACGTACTCCATCACCGTCATCGTCCCCTGTCTCAAGTCTAAGAACTCCCAGGCCTTTGCATGTCGAGCAGCCGCTGGGAAGTACTTGCCCATAAAGAGCTCCTTGAACTCTACCCATATCATTACCTCCAAGTTCTTGGAGTCCTTGACCCAATCCCATCACACTTGGGATTCTCCTTCTAGCTGAAAAGTAGCTAGTGCTATCTTCATGGCATCGGATGTGATCTCCATAGCCCTCAAGATCTTGTCCACTTGTCAGAACCAATGGTCAGCCACCATAGGATCTGCCCCTCCTAGAAAGATCAGAGGATTGTGTGCCTTGAACTTCTGAAGGTGACTTGAACCTCCTTGACCCCCACTTGCACCCGTTTGTGCAATAGTAGTGGTCGTAGCACTAGCTTGTGCAATGGTAGCCTCCGCCGCACACATAGCCTCCACAAAGGCTTGTTGGTAAAAGGCCGGTGGTGGTTGATTGTTCCACCCACCGCCTCGGCTTCCTCTTCCTCTATTTTTCATCTACACACATGTAAGATAACAATAGAACATTCACATAGTGTCCCAAGATAAGGATCACAATTCAAACATTGAGAATTTTTTTTTCTCATTGTCTCACTAGTAATGCAGGTGCCACCTACTAGTAGACATTTACACATTGAACTATACCGTTCATCCATTTTTTCCAAACATAACCTTGGGTTTTCTAACCCTAGTGTTTGCCCTNATGTCCCAAGATAGGGATCACAATTCAAACATTGAGAATTTTTTTTTCTCATTGTCTCACTAGTAATGCATGTGCCACCTACTAGTAGACATTTACACATTGAACTATACCGTTCATCCCTTTTTTCCAAACATAACCTTGGATTTTCTAAGCCTAGTGTTTCCACTTCCATATACATTTCTATCATGCATATTATTCACATAACATGTAGCACATAACCATGTACCAAAATTGAGCACATAACATGAAATTCACAATGAATGCAATGGTCTAGACCCAATATCCACTCAGCCCTAGCTAATCGACTACCTATGTGATTAACCCTAATTAAGGCATAAGTTAATAGGTAAATTGTGTTAGTTGAATAAAGTTAAACTAGTCAAAATAAATCAAATTAGAATTAGTGTGTGAATAAAGGATAATGCATCAATTGTCGTTCTTTTTAGGATTTTGTGCGTCAAATCTACAAACTACTGGGGAGCCAATTNCCATCAACCCGCAAAATACCCGTGGATACCGAGTAACTCGATATCGCGTCGTTATGTCCCATTTACTAGGGTTCATAATTTTAATGAAATTGGGGCAGATTCTCCTTTGTACGGGGAGCTCTACCTAAAATCCAACATGTGCAATATACATTCACAAGACCCATTTGAGGCCCAATATAAAACAATGACTGCTCCGGGTCCATTTATGATTAAACATTGACCACACTAGGTCCATTTATCCATACTCATATAGATACATGCAAGGTTATATTAAAAATAGTCCATATAAGTTCGATTACAATTCTTTTACATACATCACATGCCCAAAACTAACTTTGCAAAAGTTAGTACAAAAAAAGGACTAAAAGCCACAAGTCATCCTCTCTTCACCCTTGAGGCTCCAAATGAGACCCGTCCACCGGTGTATATCCTGCACCTGAAATGTTTTCTCTTATAGGGTGAGCTACGCTCAATAGAGTATCTCCTACAGAGGCTACTCCTCAACCTAGATGCATATGAAATGTGAACATGCAACAATCAACAACTATTATCCATTCCAAACAAGAACTTGTAATTCAAGATTAGAATTCTATCATGTCATGTCATGCTATGAGATGATACTCACTCATGCAACTTCAACCCGAATCCTCATCGACTCTCACAACACAATGCAATGCACATGTGTATTGAATCTGTCAATTGACGAAAAATACATTCAATGATTGTTTGAAATAAAAGTAATGTATTTATAAAACCAAATCATTGTGGATGTTACCCATTGAATAGGTTTTTTTTATAAAACAAAATCTTGTGTCTATGTTGGGCAACGGATTTTGGTATCACAACTGCCAGTTCCGTACACCATCACACTTTTCTGAAATTTCACCTTAGGGGAATGTGTGAACCAAGTAGTCGGGTTTTGCACTCGAGGGAGAATCTAGCCCTTCTTGCTATACCCGACATAAGTTTCTCATGCATATAACCGTGCAACTCAATCGGATCTTCAATCCAACTTTCCCGAGCCCATCCATCAAGCACCAAGTATGGTGTTTGATTAAACCATTCATCCACACTCATGCATAAAGTCCATGAATGTGATGTCATTATCATGCCCAAGATGCAATGAATGCAAAATGAGCAATTTAACCATATATCAATATACCAAGGTCAATTATATCATGTGCATATAATTACCTTTATCCAACACAATGATAATATATCAATGAACATATATCAACATTTTATACTTAACAACCAAACATAAGCATGTTATTACAAAATCTATGTCAATACAACACACTTTATTTCACATAGGCATTTTATCAANACCAAACATAAGCATGTTATTACAAAATCTATGTCAATATAACACACTTTATTTCACATAGGCATTTTATCAAGCACCTTCAAGGCACCAAATCATGTAATCACATAAAATGCCCAAATTTATCACCTAACTAAAAAAAAATCAGATTCAATGATTTCCACATACTCAATTATCAAAACTTCCAAGAAATCACAACCTTGCAATTTCTAACTACCAATTCACACTAGAATTCAGCCTACTCATTTTCATTAAACCAAGTATAATAGGAAAATGTTAAAAACACTCAAAACAGCCCACCCATTTCCAATGGACACCATAGGATGAAAATAAACCAAAGTATGAGGGAACCCTATCTCTTGAAGCATAAAACACCCGTAGGAAATTTCAAAAACACGATTCGAGCCCAAAGCTTTGATTTCTCCAAAATTTTGTCTTTGGATCTTCAGTGAAATCAGCTCTTTTTGGTACGTAGGCGTAGCCCTCATCAAGGAGATCGACTTTAACTCTTGGTCCTCAGGATTCGGACTGACGGAACTCCGTGAATCGAAGGGAGAAACTTTGAAACCTCACTTTTTTCTTCTTTATTTTTTCTTTTTTTTCTCTCCAACGTTCAGACCAGCAAACCCACTGGTTTCAGCAAAAATATCTCTCCAAAAAATCAGATTAATTGATATTTATAGTCTCAAATGTGCGGTCCATGTCGCACCGCATATTTCTTACTTTCGGGTCCATTTTTCATCCCAAAATAATTCTTTTCATCCCGGTATAAATTCAAATTAATTTTATTTAAAATTTTATTTAATTATAAGGAAATTTTATAAATTTTATTTTTGGGGACCTTTGAAAGATCATTCGTTATCCAATTATCTCGTAAAACGTGTTAAATCTAACTATTTCAGAATTTGACGAAAATTGACAGGGCAGCTCAATTTCGTGATACGAATCCAATGGTGAGGTCCGTTGCGTCATCTGAGCTCAAAAAAAATATAGGTTTTAAACCCGCATTATAGTGACAAATTATTATTTTTTTCTTTTCCCGAAAAAGTTTAAATTTTTCTCGGATTTTACATTCATCAATTCTTGTAATTGGACCTTGAATTCTTTCAAATCTGCAGGTGTCAATCTATGCGAAGTCATAGAAATGGGCTATGTACCGAGAGTGCAACTCAATGGTGAAGTCTACATCCTAATTTGAAGGTAATTCCAGTAGTTCGTTCAGAAAAACGTCTTTATATTCACAAACCACCCGAGGAAGGCCCAACTCCTATCTCACCTCGTCCTCCAGAGTAAGGCTTGCTAGTCAACTCATCAACTGTCCATGCCATCGAAAGTCATACATGACTTGGGATAATGTGTCGTGCTTTTTCCCCTGAAACTTGAAATAGACACCCTCTAGTGTTCAAGCAGTGACCCTCTTCTGATCACAATCAATGATGACTCGGTGCACCGCCAACCAATCCATCTCAAAGGGTAATATCAAACTCTGACATGTTCATGACCCTAAGGTCCAAGGTGAGTAAAATCTTCAAGATCTCTAACTCAACTCTGACATATCTGATCAATGCATACCTTAGCTTCTAGAAGAGAACTCACATGTAATTGCTCTTACAAGGTTTCAACTTCTAAGCCCAAATCCCTCACACATGATGCATAAATAAATGAATGTGATGCACCAAAGTTAAATAATAGCCTTTTCCATAAGTGAGAGAATAGAAATGTACCCTGAATAACCGACTGATTCACCGGCTCAGTCTGAGGTGTGATGACTTAAACTTACCCTGAGTCCTCGAACTCCCAACCTGTGAGCCTTGTCCTTTGTCTCGGCCCATGCCTTGACCCATTTTGGCTTGATTATGGAGTCCCCGTTCATGAAGTGGTAGGGGCTTGTGTAGCACCCTGGAATTGATATTGGCTTCCCTGGCCTATGGTGGGATAAGGAGGAATGAAATAAGTCAGTGTATGCCCCACCGATGACTGGGACTGAGATGCCCCATAGCTTTGAGATCCCTGCCTCTGTGGACAATCTCGTTTCATGTGACTTGGTTGATGGCAAATGAAACATGTGCTCTAGCCTACCTGGTAGGAGGGTCTGTGGTTTCTCCCACCTTGGGAGGATTAACAGTGGCCTTAGCCTTGATAGTCGTGACCCTATCCTTAATACCCTTGTGGGGTAGAAGTCTTTTGCTTCTTCCCCAAACTAGAAGAAGAGGCTTAAACCTCCTTCTTCTTGTCCTTAGCACCCATCTTCCAGATGCACCTTGCATCATCGGCTTTTCTTTAAATGGCCATAGCTGTCTCCATCATTGAGTCCAAATCTTGCAGGCGATGGCCCACAATCTTCCCCCGGATGGATAATTTCAAACCATCCTTGAACCTCCTCACTTCAGCCATGTCTGTGGCCACGTAATCATCGGCGAAACGGGCTAATTCAGTAAACTTAGCCACGTATTCCATCACCGTCATAGTCCCTTACTTCAAATCCAAGAATTTTCGGGCTTTCGCATGTTGAATAACCGATGGGAAGTGTTTGCCCCATGAAGAGCTCTCGGAACTCTCCCCCATGTCATTGCCTATGATTAACCCTAATTAGTGTGTAAATAAAATAATTAAGTGATCAATTTTTTAAGATAAAATCGCTAAACNCTTTGCTTCCAACGAAATGCTGAGGAAGTTAACTGATGTGTGGTACAAACCTAAATGATCCTCATGAATGGCTTGTCCTTCTGGATTATTAGGGTTGATTATTATTATATATAATTATTATGACAGTCTAACAACCACGATGTTCCTATCGGTATGGCTTTGCTTCCACCAGAACGTNATGTGTGGTACAAACCTAAATGATCCTCATGAATGGCTTGTCCTTCTGGATTATTAGGGTTGATTATTATTATATATAATTATTATGACAGTCTAACAACCACGATGTTCCTATCGGTATGGTTTTGCTTCCACCGGAACGTTGAGGCTGTTTAACTAGCACAGCTATACCCAGTGTAGCTTAAGAAGCAGCTGTGTTATAATATATTACCACCAGCATAGNAAACGCGACAAGTGGAAGCCCAAGACCGCGACACCTAGCTCTGCTGCAAGGATCAACATTCCCAAAGGGTGAGCAGGGGGTTAGGACCCCTCCTTGGCCGAAATTTCACCCTCCCCTATAAATAGGGGTTTTGCCTTCATTCTTGAAGGGACTTAAGAAACATTCCACTCCAAGTACTCCAAGCCTTCACAATACCATTTCAAGAGAAAATTTCCTTCCTACCAAGAAAGCTAGCCGGCCATCAAAGAGAGAAAGAAAAAGCCTTTGAAAGCTGGTCCGTTTGTTACTCTGTATTTCTACATTTCTGAAATATCTTTCTATTCGGATGGTTGAACTACTGCCACTTTTTTTGTCTTGAATGATATTAAGGGTGGTTGTGTTTCAATTGTTCCTTATGAAAGAAGTTTTATTTTAATTGTAATGAATACTACCCACACTTCTTGCTTGTCTGTAGCAATGGAGCGTAAGTAGTAGTTTATATCCTCCGGTGTGAGGGGAACATATGTGTATTACTTTTTAGATTATGGAAATGATGATGTTTTATTTATACGTTTATTTATATATGTATTATATGCTTAATGCGTGATATAGTGATGTGTATAATTCCGGTGCTGTGCCTTGAATTATATCATCAGTATATCATAAGACCCGTCGGTCTAACAACCACGGCGTTTCTATCGGTATGGCTTTGCTTCCACCGAAATGCTGAGGAAGTTGACTGATGTGTGGTACAAACCTAAATGATCCTCATGAATGGCTTGTCCTTCTGGATTATTAGGGTTGATTATTATTATATATAATTATTATGACAGTCTAACAACCACGATGTTCCTATCGGTATGGCTTTGCTTCCACCGGAACGTTGAGGCTGTTTAACTGGCACATCTATACCCAGTGTAGCTTAAGAAGCAGCTGTGTTATAATATATTACCACCAGCATAGCCTAAGAAGTAGTTGTGTTATGGTTTATTTACATTAGACCTGCCGGTTGACTTTTCAGTAACATGGGAGTTAATTGTTGTGAGGTAGAATTTCCAGTATCTAACCAATATAATGCATATGGGACCCTTAAACTGAAGGGTATCTTTTATATTCTTGTTGCTAACGCATTTACTTACGCACTTTATTATTTCTGTCATTAATCTGTTTTATTTACGCATTTTATTATCTCTGCACTTTATTTCCGCATTGCTTTTATTTAAATAAACTAGTTATCAAACTAAACTCACACCACAAGATATAAAACAATATTCTGCTTCAAACAACACTTTTAATTTTTTTAATTTTTTTATTTTATAGTCTAAATTACTAAACTCTTCGTGGGATCGATACTTGGACTTAAAACCGAGAAAACTACAATTTGACCACTTATACTTGGGTGTACAATATAATATAATTCAGACCACTAAAAAGTGTGAATTAACCTATATGTTCTTCGAGGCTTTTGCTCAATCCCACCATAGATGGGTTTCTCCTTCTAGTTGGAATGCAACTAACCTTATCTTAGTGGTATCGAATGTGATCTCCATAGCCTCTAAGATCTTATCAACTTTCTAGAACCAATGATCGGCCACCATCGAATCCGCCCCTCCTACAAAGGTCGATGGCTTGTGTGCCTTAAAATTTTGGAGGTTACTTGAACCTCCTTGATCCACATTGGCACTAGCTTGTGCTAAAGTAGCCGTCATTGTGCCAATAGCCTCCATAAAGGCTTGTTGGTCAAAAGGCGGTGGTGGTTGGTTGTTGTTCCCACCACCCCGACGTCTGCGTCCTCTTCCTCTATTTGTCATGTACACACCTATCAAATAGCAATAGAGCACAAACTTAATATCCCAAAGTAGGGATAAAGTCGAAACTTTGAGATTTTTCTCCTTGTCTCACTAATAGAGTATGCGTCACCTACTAGTAAACATTTATACCATAAACGTCCCGTTTCTTCTTTTTCCGGCCATCAAGGTTCTGTTCTCTAACCCTAGTGTCTCTTTTCCATATATATTTAACCATGTATATTGTTCACATAACATTTAACACATAACATGTAGCATTTAAAGCACATAACATATAATGCACAATGGATGCAATGACCTAGACTCATGCCCCGTAAATCCTAGGTAAATCGAGAACATAGGCTCTGATACCAAGCTGCGACACCCCTAAAATCGGGAATCCTTTGTCAACTCGTTGACTACTCATCAACTCACGGAATACCCGTGGATACCGTATAACTCGATACCACGCCATTATGCCTCATTTATCGGGATCCATAACTTAACAAAATTAGGGCAGAGTCTCCTTTGTACAGAGAGCTCTACCCAAAATGCAACTTGTGCAATCATACAACATTGACCACACTGGGTCCATTTATCTATATTCATATAACAACATGCAATTTTACATTAAACATAGTCCATATGACTTTAATTACAATCTTTACATACATAACATGCCCAAAAACTAATTTACATCTTAGTTTTACAAAAGAATAGTTTAAAAGTCACACTTCAGTTTTTCTTCATCAATGAGGGTCCGAGTGAGAGCCATCCACCAGCACATGTCCTGCACCTAAAATATTGTCCTCATAAAGGGTGAGTCACGCTTAATAGGGTATCTCCAAAAGAGGCTACTCCCTGATTTAAATGCATATGAAATGTTCACATGTAATTCACAAACAACAATCACTTCTTTCAAGAATATGCAATTCAACAATGGAATCCCCAATGTCATGTCATGATATGAGAGGAGACTCACATATGCAACTCAACTGAGCCTTTACCGGATCCCTCAACACATGCAATATCATGCGTATAAATCTGGACATTCCAAGCCCCTGTCATTGATTTTACACAACCAATGACCTTTTTTTAAAAATAAACCATGTGTCTTTGTTGGGTATTTGGATTTTGAAACTCACCGCCGGTTCCGTATACTGTTACACTTTTTTGGACTTGCACCATCGAAAGTGTATAAACCAGTAACGGATCTTGCACCCAAGGGAGTATCTAATCCTTCTTGATAAACCCGACACAAGTTTTTAGTGTAACCGTGCAACTCAGTCGGATCTAGGTCCAACCTTCTCAAGTCCACGTCTCAACCACCAAGAATGGTGTTTGATTCAAAAACATGCACACCACCTACACTCATGTCAAATGTTCATGAATGTGATGTTACCCGTGCATATACAATGTAAATATACAATTGCAATTCTCAACCATTTTCAATATGTCATGAGCACATTATGAACAATTCAATATCCAACAACCTTTTCTATGGTAAATTACATCAGAAGAATATAGCCACCATAAACAACCTCAATGTCAATATATCATATGCATATACTAACACCAACTCCCAAGTATGTTATAACACAATCAATGCAAATAACACACTTAATCCACATAAGCATTTTGTCAAACACCTTCAAGGCATAAATGTAAATACATAACATGCCCAATTAATACATTTTCCAAGAAATCACAAATAAGTAATTTCTAAGTACCTAATTCATGCTATAATTGATTTTAACTATTCTCAATACCTAAGCATGTTATAACATTTTCAATGAAACCAACATGCTACATCAACATAGGTATTTTATTAAACACCTTTAAGATAACAAATCATGTAACACACAATCATACCCAATTTATCACATTTTTCATGAATTTACCAAACAAGTAAATTCTACAAACCCAATTCTTGCAAGATTTGTTTAGCATATTTCTATACTCATTTTCCATAATCTAGTTACAATAGGAGTACATTAAACAAGAGAATTCATCTCAAGTCATGCTACTCATATATATGGAACCCTAGGTTAAAAATAAACCTAATTATGAAAAGAACCCTACCTCTTGTAGCGTAAAACAACGGTAGAAAACTCTCAAGACCCGAAATAAGCTCTAATTCTTGTTTCCTCCAAAATCTCATTTTTTGTTCTTCGTCAAAACCATCAATTTTTGGTACGTAGGCGTAGCTCTCATCATGTAGATAAACTTTGGTTCTTGGCCCGAAGAATTCTAACCAACGTAGAACTGTAGATCGTAGAGAGAAGTTGAAGAATCCTCTATTTTCACTCTCTTCCTCACTAATTTCGAATATCTGAAGGGTATGGGGAGAAAATCTGATTTTCTCCCCTATTTATACCCTTCAAATGCTTGGATCTCGTTGCGCCACGCGTCCTCCAATCCTGGATCCGGTTTCGTCTCGAAAAAATTAAATTTTGTCTCAGTTCAAATTCAAAATATTTTTATTTGAACTAGTTTTAAATTATTTTTTAAATATTTAAAATTTAATTCTTAATAATTTTTAAATAATTTTAAATTTTTAAATTTTAATTCCACGTCTAGTTTTAGGTCACGAGACACTCGATCACCTAGTAAAACACAAAAAAATTGACTGTCTCGAAATTCAACGAAATTTGACTGGGTAACTAGATTTCGTAGACGAATCCAATGGTGAGGTTCCTTTCGTCATCCGAGTTCTAAATAAATTCTTTTTTTCAACCCCTACTATAGTGGCTAATTACTATTTTACCCTTTTTCNCGAAATTTGACTGGGTAACTAGATTTCGTAGACGAATCCAATGGTGAGGTTCCTTTCGTCATCCGAGTTCTAGATAAATTCTTTTTTTCAACCCCTACTATAGTGGCTAATTACTATTTTACCCTTTTTCATAAAAATTCAAATTTACTATAGTTTTACACCACCCGTGAGAAACACTCAGTTAAGAGAAATCCCATTATAGGAAAATTTTCAACTCTGTTGCATTCATATCAAATAGAGTTTTTAACTCTCAATGGCTAGCTCTCCATTCCTCAACAGTGGGTAACTAGATTTCTAGAGATTCTTAATAATTTTTAAATTTTAAAAATTTAATTTCACGTCTAGTTTTAGGTCACGAGACACCCGATCACCTCGTAAAACGTAAAAAAATTGACTATCTCATAATTCAACAAAAATTAACTAGGTAACTAAATTTCGTGAGACGAATCCAATGATGAGGTTCCTTTCATCATTCGAGTTTTAAAATATCGGGTTTTCAAGCCCTACCGTAGTGGCTCCTTTTTTCATAAAAATTCAAATTTACCCTGGTTTTACACCACCAGTGAGAAACACCCAATTAAGAGAAAACCCATTATAGGAAAATTTTCAACTCTACTACATTCATATCAAATAGAGTTTTTAACTATTAATGGCTAGCTCCTCATTCCTCAACGGTGGGTAACTAGATTTCGCGAGATGAATCTAACGGTGAGGTTCCTTTCGTCATCTGAGTTCTAGAAAAATTCAAGTTTTCAAGCCATACCGTAGTGGCTAATTACTATTTTGCCTTTTTCATAAAAATTTAAATTTACATGGGTTTTACACCACCAGTGAGAAACACCCAGTTAAGAGAAAACCCATTATAGGAAAAATTTCAACTCTACTGCATTCATATTAAAGAGAGTTTTTAACTCTCAATGGCTAGCTCTCCATTCATCTAAATTGTTAAATCTTATCCTACAAATTCCTACACACACACAATCTCTCTCTCTATGCACAACATCCCCCTCCCAAAAAAGAAAAATCAACACCTCTCTGTTTTTCTCCATTCTCACTATTTCTCTCTACCCAACACAAACAACATTGCTTTTTCTCTCCCTAAGATCACCCTTTTGTTTCTTTCCCATACACAATCATCATACCATTGGCACATAGTCACCATACCATTGGTCTTTCTCCAACTCTTTCTTTCTTTGTGTCCACGCAAAACAACTTCCCAAATCAATATCTCGATTACAAAATCGCCATCACCATTACCATAAACCCAATTAAATAGGAAGAACCATCATCTCCATTACTACCACAATCAAACCAACATTGCTGCCCTGTCAAACACGCACCAACCAAACAACCCCAACACCACAATTAAATCGAAACTCGATGAAATACACAAAAAATTCACAAAAAAAATGGTTTAAAATTAATCAAGTCTTAATTTATGGGGGTGAGAGTAGTACTCCATGAAATCCACAATCAACAAAAATTAGTCCAAAACTAGAGATAGATAGATAGATAGATAGATAGATAGAGAGAGAGAGAGAGAGAAAAGACTAGTTGGTCGCGGTGCTAGGCAGGGACAATGGTTGGTGGTGCTGGCGTTGAGACACAGAGTGGCTGTCACACCCAAATATATATATACAACAACTAGTGTTTGAAATTTTATCTCTTACATATTTTTTCCAAAAATCATCATATCACTCATTTCTATTACATATTTAATAATTTAATATTTGATTATTTTGTAATTTAACATAATTTTTATTTCAGACATTATCTATATAGGATAGTATACGCATGTTGAAAAAATTTATCGAATTACGTATTTTTGTCTATTTTTAAGAAAAATAATGGGTAAAAATAAATTTTAAATATTGTAATCAAATAAATAAAGAAAAAATTATTATTTAATATCGTGAGATCGATTTTTTAGACTCTCAAAATTTTATGTATCATCGTGGCTTAGAACGGGTTATGACTAGTCTACATATATGCTATCTATCTATCTATATATATATATATATAACAAAATTACCAATGAACCTTTGGTGCAATGATACTCCTTGTTTTGTGAAGACTTTATTTTCTTGAGGTTAAGGGTTCAAGCCTCATTCCCTCCTCCCTCCCCATCCCCTAAAAAATTTAAATAAATATATTTATATAATAAAGTAGTTTACAATTCAAATCTCAAAAGATAAACAAAATAACTTTTGTTATTCGCGGTTGAGATCGTTTTAAATTTTACTTTAAAGTTAATCTAACGGCTAATATTAACACCCTAAATTTAATAAGAAAAATAAACCCCTAAGGTTGTGTTTGGAGTGACTTTTTAAAAGTACTTTTAGAAAGTATTTCTCATAAATACTTTAAAAAAAATATTGTTTGAAACTGTCATACCACTACCTCTACCATCACCATCGCCGCCACCACCACCACTGCCGTCGCCGCCACACCCATCGCCGCCGCCGCCACTTCCACCACTGGCATCGTCACCACCGTCACCATCAGCACCACCACCATCGTCGTCGTCGTTGCCACCACCACCGCCCCCACCCCCACTCCACCGTCGTAACCACCACCGTCGCAACCACCACTACCACCACCACCACCACATTGCCACAACCGCCATGCCTACCACCGTTATCCCCACTACCACCCCCATAATCGTCGTCGTCACCGCCACTACCACCACCATCGTTGTCGTCGCCGCCGCCACTGCCACCACCACCACCACCATCGTCGTCGCCTTCACTACTACCACGGTCATTGTCATCTACCACCACTGCCGCCCACCATCTCTCACCCCCACTACATACTAATGTTAAATTCCTTTATCTATTCTCTATGTTTGTGATTTAATTTTGGATATGAATATAAATATGTTTAGTATTTATTATTTTTTTATTACTCAGTGCTTTCGGGCACAAGTAATAACTAATATATATACATAATAAACAAATTAAAAGGGAGAAGGCTTGAGAAACCTTCCATCAACATTTTTTAATTTTTTAGAATTTAGAATTTAAAATTTTTTAATTCAAAACTTAAGGCTCTTTCTAATGAAACGCTACCATGTGTCATTTCTAACCGCCTCACAACTCCCCCAATAACTGACCTCTAAAATTATTTTTTAACATCTAAATTTTTTTATAATTGTTTT
>CAUOFW020001914.1:541800-586318 GCA_963454935.2 Ilex paraguariensis
CGTCGTCGTTGCCACCACCACCGCCCCCACCCCCACTCCACCGTCGTAACCACCACCGTCGCAACCACCACTACCACCACCACCACCACATTGCCACAGCCGCCATGCCTACCACCGTTATCCCCACTACCACCCCCATAATCGTCGTCGTCACCGCCACTACCACCACCATCGTTGTCGTCGCCGCCGCCACTGCCACCACCACCACCACCACCACCACCACCATCGTCGTCGCCTTCACTGCTACCACGGTTATTGTCATCCACCACCACTGCCGCCCACCATCTCTCACCCCCATTACATACTAATGTTAAATTCCTTTATCTATTCTCTATGTTTGTGATTTAATTTTGGATATGAATATAAATATGTTTATTATTTATTATTTTTTTATTACTCTGTGCTTTCGGACACAAGTAATAACTAGTATATATACATAATAAACAAATTAAACGGGAGAAGGCCTGAGAAACCTTCCATCAACATTTTTTAATTTTTTAGAATTTAGAATTTAAAATTTTTTAATTCAAAACTTAAGGCTCTTTCTAATGAAACGCTACCATGTGTCATTTCTAACCGCCTCACAACTCCCCCAATAACTGACCTCTAAAATTATTTTTTAACATCTAAATTTTTTTATAATTGTTTTATCTAATTTATTAAATGATAAAATAAAATAATAAATAATAAATTAAGTAATAAAAAAGAGACATAAATTATAATTCCATGCATCGCACGGGACAAACCACTATATCTTATATTCTGTAATAAAAAAAATGTCATTAATTTCACGTTCTATGCACCTGATAATTTTCCGGTATTAATTAAAGGTAGGTAGGACAAAGAATTACATTAGTCCAATGTTCGAACTTTAACTATAAAATAAAATAAAAAAATAGAATTATATAGGCTCAATAAAGTGTAAAGTTCAACAAGTCAGAAACCTCGTATCTATTGGTGCAATTTACCCTCACTTTAAATATCTCCTTCCCCGCTGCTGGGATCATAGAAACCATAAGGGGGGAGAGCCAGAGACTTCCATAGGGAAGCCTGTTGCCTTATGCTGAGCACTTTTTTTCTCAGAGCTCGAAACCCAAAGGCCAAGGATGCCTTTTCTCCGGTCTCTATGTCGACCTACCCAATCACTCTTCTTATCTGCAGCATCACCACTACCACCACCTGTAAATTGGTCAAGCCTCCGCCATTTTCACTCCCAGTTCTATCCCTCCTTGACATCTTCTTGCAGACCCATCTCCAAATTCCACAGGTGCTCTTTCTTCTGTTCTGGGTCTCGCTCTATTTCTCATGCCAGAGTCTTTAAACCAACAGGTTTGCTTCTTTGCCTTAAACTTCGATTTTTCGTCCCAAAATTTCATTTTCTATAGTTTGTATTGTTCTGAGTCTTGAAATTCCGGTATAATTGTCTAAGCCACTTTCTTTTGTTTGGAAATATTTTTTTACAGTCAATGTGGAGAATTATGAAAAGGATGAGACAATTAATTTAGCTAAGTTGATGGTCTTGAAGGGAAAAATTGAGGTTCTTGGTATAGACTTCAGTTCTTGTACACCTGGACAATACAGCCACTTACTTTGTCCCAAGGTGTGGTGCTTAGATTCCTTTTTCTTTTTTCTTTTGTGATTTCACTGTTACATCGCTGAAGCAGGATTTTGAAAAGCTTTAATTGCTCTGAAGAATGAAAATCAAACCATTATTTTCTTTATTCCACAATAAGCAAAATATATTCATTATTGGATGAATTTCAAAGCTCTGATATACTTAAAGTATGTTATTTGAAACGCCAAAAACAAGTGAGAAAGACTACTATATAAGTTTTTGTGGTACAATCTGGGGTAGTAGCTTTTCTGTTTGTCTTTGTACGCATGCAATGAAACTTGAGATTGTGATGTAAAATTCTTTGTTATGGATTACATAGTGCTAGGATTAGGGTAGATCATAACTGATGTGGAGCTCACAGTTTATCAAATGTAATGGCCTTTGACAGAGCCGAGTAGCTTAAAAGGATTCATGTAGCAACTCCAAGTAGTCGGGAAAATGCTTTGAATTGGTTTGAGTTACAGATTTTGTAGAAATCCATTATGTCTGGAAGTTAAAAATTGTACTTTGGGATGTCAGCCCCACACCCTTAATAAGACTCATGCATAAACAAAAAGACATTTGTAGAATGCATTTGGTTCTTCAAATACTAACGTTGAGGCCTATTTTTTCCCTCATATTTAAATCTTTATGTATCAATGGCATAGTGCAAAGGTGGGCTGTCAATGGAGAGGAGTCTATCATTTCACATCTCCCAAAATCGGTAAGCTAATGCCTGTCTATACTCTATGTTTGAAAGGGTTCCATACATTGTTTATGCTAGAATTGATCAACGAGAGAGAGAGAGAGAGAGAGAGAGAGAGAGAGAGAGAGAGAGAGAGAGAGAGAGAAATTATAAAATGACACAACTAGTATGTGCAATAACACACACACACATAAGATACACAAAAAATTCCCTTATCTAGTAGAGCAACATAATATAAAATAAACGTCTAAACTACCCTTAGTACTAATTGGCTATAATACTCTAACACCCCGTCCTCAAACTCATGATGTGGTATTATAGAATATCAAGAGTTTGTCTAGAAGAAAATGAAAATGCGTTATGGTGTGAGATTTCGTAAAGAAATTCATTAACTGCATAGTAGAAGGAATAAATGGGAGAGAGATAATGTCCACCTGAAGATGATGACGCACAAAGTGACAGTCAATCTCAATATACTTTATACGCTCATGAAAGACTGAGCAACATTAGTTTGTTTCTTGCTTTTTCAAAAAATACCGGAGTTGACTTAAATCTTTAATCTCAAAATAATCCTGCAACTAATTTTTCAATAGTTGAATTCTAGTAATATCATAACCGTTAATAATCAAATCGTCAACATTGAGTAAGAGAACAATAGAGTTCGATAAAGTGAACCTCAACAATAAAATAGAATTATGATAATTGACACGAAAATCCAAGTCATCCATGAGTGAAAAAAACTTAGCAAATCAGACACTAGAGCCTGTTTAAGGTTCTATAAAGTTTTGTGAAGTCTGCAATCTTGACCAAGACTATAAGACAATCCTAGAAGAGGAGTCATAAAAACTCGTTCAAGTAAATGTTCATGAAGGAAAACATTTTTCACATCTATCTGAGACTAGTTCTATTGACGAATGACAGTTACTACAATCACAATACGAACAATGGTGATCTTGGCAATAGGGGTAAATTGCCCTAGTCTAGTCTATACTTTTGAGCAAATCCCTTGGTTACTATGTGAGCCTAGTACCTTTGCATAGAATCGTCAGATTTGATTTTGATTTATAGACCAGTTTACAACTAGTGGTACGTTTGCTAGGAGATAAAGACACTAACTCTCAAGCTTAGGTCTTATGTAAGGGAGATAGCTCCTTATCCATATCCTGTTGGCAAAGAGGATCAACCATAGCCTCCTTAGAGTAGGTAGATTTAGACAGAGGGTGACTAGAAGTGAGAAAAGAACAAAAGTCAGAACAATAGCAAGAATTGAAGAAACCAAACTTATCTGGACACTTTCAATAGCGGTGGGATAGTGAGGAACATGATCTACAGTGTCAGAACCTGATTGAGTAACGTGAGGAGAAGAAGGAGACACCGCATTCGTAGAAGAGACAACGAGATTCCTGTGAATATAAGTATGCACAATAGAGAGATGGATAACAGACAAGTTAGAAGAAGAAGAAGAAGATGACAAATTTGACACACTTACACGAGTATGTTAGAGTATTGTAGCCTATTAGAATTAGGGATAGTTTAGTCCTTTGTGTTATGGTATGTTGCCCAACTATATAATGACCTTTATTGTGTATCTTATGTGTCTGTTATTGCACATACTAATTATGCTATTATGTTAATTTCTCTTTCTCTCTTCTCTCGTTGATCAATTTTAACATAGTGTCAGAGCAGGTTACGATCTCTAAACACGACTAAATTGTCACTAATACTAATTAGGTACGATACTCTAACAGTTTATACTTGGTGCTCTAGGGATTTTGCAATGTGGAGGTGTTTTCGTGTTGAATGTGGATGGGCAGGCCAGGTAATTTATTGTGTACTTCAAATTTACTTTTGGTTGGAGTTTTAATATCGGAGTCATTTTCCTTTTATTGGGTATAATTTTGGTTGCAGGTTTTCCCAGACAAGAGGGCAGCATATACTGGAGCCCATCAGAATGCCAAAGTAAGTTTCTCCAGGCAACTAACAGAGGAAAGCCTGGGGTTAGAACCACCAGGTGATGAGGTATTTACATGAATCAATTGTGCACTATCAATGTATCAACATTTTCACTTGTGTGTATAAATGCTAGATTAAGTTGAATTTTCCTTTTTGTCGTTATTCTTGGCATGACCTTCTCTTTGTCACACTAATAGTGTAATTGTCACAGTAATAGTGTTACCTTTCTGTTAAGTAGCCTTGCGTATGCCTAAGCACATTGGGGAAGGGAAATATTTCGTGTCTTAATGGAATCAAAACCCAAAGTTGTATTGGGGAGATTTTGTGTGCACCTATCGAGCATTCACCTATAAAGCACTGTGGTGAGATTAGAAATTCTGGGATACCAGAGCAAATGATGTTGTAGGTTTCATGAAAACTTACTACATGATATTATCTTGCTTTGATACTTTGTATGTTAAACCCGAATAACAATGTTGAGAGCTATGTTAGTGATTAGTAACATGGAGACAATGGGGCTACTCTTTTCGAATTTGGAAGATTAGTTAGTGACAAATATTTAAGGATAAGATAGGATGATAAGCAAATCCAGAATTAATGTTAATATCTTAGATGGTTCCTATATTTAGTTTGTAGGAGACAAAGCAAATGAAATAAAAATACAAGTTATAATTTGTTTATTATGCTAGAGAATGCAAACCAACAAATGGAATTGGAATAATAGTAAATCAACATATTAAACAAAACATAGTAATCGCTCTTACGAAAGGAGATTGAATAACATTAAGTGAAATATAATTTACAACATACAGTTAATGTTATTGTGCTTATTCACCATAGGAAGAATTAAATTAACATATTGAAAAACAAATTTGGATCATATAGATGAACTAATGCAACTGAGTATCTGTCAAGAGGCTTTAATGATTATATAGGAAAAGGTCAGTGAGGATATGAGATGTTTTGTAGTGGCCATGGGTTTGGTGAATGATGCTAGAAAGTTAGTATTTTACAATAGAATATGATCCCATGTTAGAAAATTACTTCGACAAAAGAGATTGACTTTTTATGACATTTGGAAGTAGATTAAATATTAAGCAACAATGTATTTCAACCTAGGAAGCATGGATACTTCCCAAGGGGTACTGTGGCAGTGTCCGGCACTGCTAGAAGTACTCAGAATAGTGAACTTAGTCGTTCCCGGCTAGGATATGACTAGGACAAGGCCATGATTTTTTTTAAAAAAATGATTGTTAAGTATTACGAGTGGTGTAATTTCTTTTAACTATTTTTTGTGTTTCGTGTTATGTAACTTCTATACTATGAATGTTAATGGATGTAATGATAGTTGATGAAAATGGTAGATACTTATTTTGATCTATTTCAATTTTAATTATGTCTTATTATTCATGTTGTTATAAAATATGCTTTGTTTTTAATATATTATAGTTCTTTAGTACTCAATAAATTAAGCACATGTGTCTACAGTATGAAAAGGACAAGTGGTAAGAATTATTAGTTGACATGGCAGTATGGCCCAATAGGGTCCAATGGAATTGGTACAGACAATAGTATCGCAATTGGCACTCCAGTGCCGTAACCGGCACCAACACCGCGAAGGGCGAAACACATCCTCGTCACATTGGAATTGGCCAAATGGCATCGCAAAGGTCTAGGGGCAACCTTGGTGTAACTCGCCTACCCCACTGCGGAGATAAGGCACAAAGTTAGGACTTCACAGATGACAAAATTGATATCCTCAACCTAGTGGACATTATTGGTTGATTGACCCAGTGAACTAAGAGGAGGGTCCACACCTAGGGACAGGATAGTATAGCCCTCCTCAAGGGAGAACTAACCAACGGGGGCAGATGAGCATGATTGTCAACCTCGGTCTAGGACAAGGTTTCGAAGGTTTAGTCTACTACTCAAACAGGCCTCCTAGTGTATGACTCACTGCCCACAACTATCTGGAGGGACTTCTAAGGTGACTGAGGTCATTGGTTCAGATTAATATATGGAATAATGAGACATGTAGATCGGTGGCTGAAGGACCAAAATTACGTGGCTATCTTCTATCAAGTATTTTAACAAAGGTCTCGAGGAAGGGTTCAGAGAAGGAAAGGAGGACCTTGAGTAGAAGTGTACTGGGGGCATTGCACAAATGGCCCCCTCGCGGTGACTAGTCGCTCTCATTAAGTGTAAACCCCAATTGTAAATTATCTCTCACCAACCAATAATGCAATATTTAAGATTTAAAATATTATAAAATCATGCTCAATTATATCTTAGTGTGAATATTTTTTTTGGGGGGAAGGGGAGGGGGAGGGAGAGGGAGAGGGGGGCTTGAACCCTTGACCTAAAGAAGAAAAAATTTTCACAAGGTAAGAAGTACCATTGGACCAAAGACCCAGTGTGAATAGATATTAAATTCAATAATATAAATTATATCTAATTATTTTTATTTACATTTTAGCATTTTAATCCAATAATAGGGTATTTAAAATGTACTTTCACACACTCATCACATACCTTTGGGGTTGTTCGCAATAGATACACGGATTAATGGTGATGAGATTAGAAGCTATGAACATGATACAATTGTTTCGTTTGTACAAAAAGGAAGTCAACTTGCTTCACCATATTATGCTGTGCATTCTTGTTTTCCAAATGGCCTGGACATTTCAATTGGCATGCACAATTTGATCTGGCACACTAAATTTAAAAAAAAAAGAACAAAAATATAAGAAGGCACCAATAAAAAAAGAATAAGATATTGGTTTTGCTGAGGGGTTTTTATGGGTGGAAAGTGTGTCAAATTTTTTGCCCAAGTTAAAATGAGTGATTTGCTGAGTTGGTAGGTGCAATTTGACCAGGCACACCAAATTGAAAAAAAAAAAGGAAGAACTTGATTTTCAATAAGAGCTGTTGTGGATGGAAAGTATGCTCAAGGTTTTGAAATTGTCCTGGGTTCTTGAATACATAAGGTGATAGGAGTAATCTCCTGACGCGTGATGAGCTATAACTCTCCCCTTCGATTATGCATCACAAACCTGTCATTTCTATGTTTTTAAGGAGTCCTGCGGTGGTTGAATTTGTCAGCCATATGCCATTAGCTATTTCTATTTATCTTTTAAACATGATCCTTGTGTGACTTCGGTTGATTCTCTTAATAATTTTCTTAATTTTTTTTCCAGTTGGTTGCATATTTTGCTAAGCGAAGGATATCAAAGGAAACTCTAGAAAAAAATGCTATTCTGCAAAAATCGGGGGAACAGGTCAGAATTTAAGTATGTGGAATGACTGCCTTTAACAGTTGTCTTTTTTCATTTTTCTTATTGATACCAAATATATAAAGTTGATATAATCAAGGTCAGAATGAACTGATTTGAAGTGATTGTTTATTTCTTTGAAATATGTCATCAAACATATGGGTTTCCATGAGGTGTGATCAAGTTGCTCCCAAGTCTGACATTGCCGGCTACCTGACAATGAAAGTTTTCTGACACAGTACTCATGATAGCTTAAATTGGTATAACTATTGATATGTATTACAGGCTTGACATATCACAGTGAATGGGCTTAGATTGCTTCTTAATTTTCAGCCGTGGAGCTAACCTGTGGATGTGAGAGTAAATAATTGTTTTCTAACTTGCACAATTTCTTGTCAATCCCTATGGCACGTATATTACTGCTGTAAGTCACTTTGTGGGACTAAGTTCTTAATCACATCCTGGAGATCAATGAACTTTCAATTTCTGCAGAGCCTGATACTTTTTCTTTCAGCTGTTGTGCCTTCTGAAAATCCTGTCTCGAAACAGTTACTTATTCTATTTCCTGTTATAGGAAAATAGGGATGTGGATTTATCTTTAAAGGTTTAGACTACTGTATTGGTAAAATTGCATTACCATCATCAAGAAATAGGTTGTTTTGTCTACTACACTTGAACGTGGGAATTAAAGTTTGCTCGTCCTTTTGTTACTTCTTTGTTTTTTTGCTTGTTTGGTTTTGTATAAATTTGCTTGTGCAAATGTGCTTGCAGAATATCATTGCTTTTACTTACCGCCGAAATGGAGTCCTTGTCAGCTGCAAGTACAGAAGCATCATTGACAAAAGATATTGGCAGGTACTTTTTGTTGGAGTTCTGAAAGTTGCTGATATTCATGAAGATATTGGCAGGTACTTTTTGTTGGAGTTCCGAAAGTTGCTGATATTCATGATGGGAAAGAATTGATCATCTGAGATGATCAAATTTTTGTTTTAGTGCATTATTTCGGTCACTTAACGAAAACATTTTGACCTGTTTCGGAAACGTTTCAGACCCATTTCGGAAACCATAGTTATCAAATCACGATTTGAATTGGAATCCTAAATTTGAGAATCGTGAATCGTATCGAATCGTGATCGTAAGATTCGATACAAAACTTAAACAAAAATAAAAAATAATACTACATATTTAAGATAGACAAAATATTGAATATTGAATATTGAACATTATTACATTCTAAAAATAATCAATTGATATAATCATGTTGTCTAAATAGAAAGACGCTAGTTTTTTATTTCATTTTTATTTTTTTCCTTAAGTATTTTCAAATTCAACAACTTGAAAAAAAAAAAATTCATTAAAGAACCTTGGCTATTCAAGAACCAAAATAGTGACCCCCAATATAGATTAGGTTATAAATATGAATGAAAAAAGAACAAGAGAGAAAATTGATTGGGAGAGAAAATTGATTGAGAGAAAACATAGAGGCTAATATTTTGAAACAAAAAATTAGAACCTAACAAATTACACATGAAGAAATTGAAATCAAAAAATAATAGATGATGCGAGATCATTAGCACAAGGCAAACTTTAGATGACGTCAGAGAGAGAATGAGCAAAGAGGTTGAGTTTTTATTAGGGTGTGAGTTCCTTTGTAAACAAAACGACGTCGTTTTACTATTTAGCGGACAAAACGAAGACGTTTTGCCAAAAATTTGGGTTTTTAAAAAAATGACTAAATCATACAATTAGTGCGATACAAATCGAATCGTACTATTTAGGTGCGATTTAACTCTAAAACGATTCTCATATAAGATACGACTCGTTTTGTACCTGTATCGAACCGAATTGTACGAATCGAATCGTGAATCGTACGATTTTGAAAACTATGTTGGAAATAGAATGAAAAAAAATAAAAATTTTAAGTATCATTTTTTCAAAACATTAGTTGAAATATATCAAAGAATCTTGAAATATCTCGAAACATTCCGAAATAATTGTGCAAATGTATTGAAGCATTACAAAATACCTCGAAACATAATGAAATACTTTGAAGTATTAGAATTTGATTTCATCATGATTCATTTTTGTCTCCTTAGAAACGGAAATGTTTCGGATGTTTCAAAACGAAATTTTGATCCTTGCTGAGATGTTGTCTTGGTCACATGGGTTGGGTTGGGTGGAGGGTTTTGGAAAAAGTTCATAGGAAGTGGTATTTAATGCAATTAATTGGTGGTTGTGGAAGAGAAGAATTAAAGTCTTTTGGCGATGTAGATATCATGGATTTCTAGCTCAGAAATTGTAAAAGTATTGTGAAATTGTGTTGATTTTTTTCCTTTGTTTTTAATGTTAGCGTCATGGATTTTTGTATGTTTTTTAATTGCATAACTTTCCTTCTCCTCATCCTCCTTCTATTGGTTCTCTGGTCACTGTAGACCTTACAAGAGAAATATTTGCAAGTAAATTGGTTCATTTTGTAGTTAGGTTCTCATTTTGTTCTGTGGGTACGTTGCCAATAAACCTTTTAAGATTTGTGCAAAAAAAATATTATCCTATACCATTACGTTCATTTTTGCCTATTTTTCAATGTGAAATGATATGTTCGTGAACTTCTGCTCTTAATATTCAGGAGAAGGGTACAGAGAAGATACTATATGGACTTGATGGCATAAAGGAAGCAGATGAAATCATTATTGTAAATACTTTTACCAATTTTGGGCCGTCATCTTATAGTCACATAACTCCATCTTTGTCTTTCTGTAGTGATTTTTAATTATTACTTCTCTGATTCTGACCATAGGTTGAAGGTGAAATAGATAAGCTGTCAATGGAAGAAGCTGGCTTTTGTAATTGTGTCAGTGTTCCTGATGGTGCGCCACAGAAGGTTTCAGCTAAAGAACTTCCATCTTTGGAAAAGGTTTGCCTTCACGCTAAAATTTTTCACAAGCTCTCTTTGTGTCTCGTGTTAATTGTCATGGATGCTTTTGCAGAAGGCCTGCGTTTGTGTTTGACAGATGTTAAGACACCTTCACATTTTAGACTTCTTGGGCAAATATCTGGCTCATGGGCTTGTCTGTAATTCATAAAGAGACATATTCTTTGCTAACTGTTAGACAGCCCATATCTCCAATAGGCCTTCTGTGTAGCAAACGCCTTTTTTTTTTTGTTAGTTAATGTAAACATCAGATGTTCTGCTTTGTAATAAGAGGACATGGACCATTTTAAGGATGAAGGTATTGTGAGGGTCTCAAGGCTTTCCTCTTCAATTTTGTGTGTATATCTCCATATCCTTCCATGCCTATGTGCTACTTTTCAATGATTCATGTTATTTGTCTTTTAAAATGTTGTCTCTCTTTTTCATGTTGGTTTCAACTTCCTATATATCTAGTTTAGCAATGCAAATGACATATTAATAGCTTTACTTATTATGTGCCATATTCTGGATGTCTGTGTCCCTGCTTTCTAATAGCTTCTGCTGGCTTTTTTTGTATGCTGTTGTTTTTTTTTTTCCTTAACTTATTTATCAATTTTTTTTTGGGTAATTAATTTGTCAAGTTGGATTATTCTAGAGGCATATTTCCTTACTTTCATTTTTTCTATATACAAGTTGCTCACATTGCCCTTAAACAATAATGAATACGCAGCTACAAAAAAATTCTGTGTTAAGATGAGAACCGGATGTTGTTGGTCTTGTTACTGTTGCACTCATTGAGTGCATCTGGAAAATATTTACTGCTTGGTTAAGTCAGCATCTGATGTGAAATTGCAGTTTGATGAGGTTTAAAGATTTCATTGTTGGATGGCAATGGCAGTAATAATCCATGCAAACCCTAAACTGTAGTCTACTAGCTGAATGTTTATTTTGATAAACTGAAACGATAGTGTGAAGTTTTAGGTTTCAAGGTTAGGGTTTTGGTTCCGGGGTTAGGGTTAGGGTTAGGGTTTAGGTTCAATATCAGACTTACAATTATAGTGCACTTATTTTCTGTTGATCATGTATCTGAACTTGTGAGAGAGATTGCGATTTTTGACATGTTTTTGAAATGGGAGAGAGATTGCAATCTTTGATCCTTTGAAGCTTCTTGGATACAGTATTGAGATTTGCCAGCCTTTCACTTAGTCTCCCTCTCTCGTCCACGCTCCTTTTAATGATTACGGTGTATGTATTACGGTTTTAAGTTTTAACTATTTTAAAGATTACTGATTTCCAATGGCAACTGGAGTAATTTGATATATTGATATAAATCTTGCAATTAAAACCTTAAGAGGGTCTTCTTTTTTTGATTTTGTTTCACTAGGCATTGGTAATAACACTGGTAGATTTTTAATCTTATACTTTTAATCTATGCTTAACAAATCTGCTATTATTTTTCACCCCTTTCTCTCCTCTTTATCTTTCCATATTGTTGAAGATCCGTAAACACTTCGTTCAGGTGCCAAATATTTTATCTCTCTCTCTCTCTCTATATATATATATATATTGTTTCCTCTTCTTTTGTTCATTGTTTCTTCTACTTATGCAACATGTATATTAATTATCATGATTTTTTTAAGTTTCTTGAGTAACAATTGCTGAATAAAATGGACCTAGAGGATCCCACATGGGAATATTGTGTTAGCATTGGTAAGGGTATAAGTGCATCATCACAAAATATCACATTTTTTGATGATGCAATTTTTTTCTGGGAAGGTAATACTGCACGTTCAAGCAGTGCTTTTTTGGGACAAATTGAACATGTTTTTATTTACTAGAAGTTGGGGTATACCTTATAAAGAAACTTTTTTTCCCTGTTGGACGAAGAATGGATGAAATTGACAAAAAAAAATTGACACTCAGGTGACATGGATTGGTCTGAAAAGATAAAAAAAATTATTAGAAGAGGAGAACTATGTATGGACGCTTATATTGCACATGGAAGTAAACCGCGAAAAACTGTTACAATGGTGATTATAGATGGATTGCTCTGAAAAAGAGAGAAAAAAATTGGTACAATAGGAGACCTATGGATGCTTGTATTACACAGTAAAATAAAATTTGGAGAGCCAAAAAGTCTTATCCTTAGAGTTACTATTTTTGCATATTTGCAATTACTAACCACTGAACCACTGCATCAATGAGAATATTAATTTAATGTTGTATTAGTTTAAATTTGTCTGGAAAGATAACATTGTAATTCACAACGTGGCATTTTGCTGCTAAACTTTCAAAAAACAACCTGCTTTGCTGGAGATCACTCTCTAGTTATCTCTAAGCAAACTATTCTAGAATTACCTCAATAATGAAAGTAAAGGAAAGAGAATGCATGTTGCATTTCTCCTTCTGCAACAATCTCCCTCGTTGGGTGAAAACATACTCTTACAGAATTACATTCTAGTTACACGTTGTTTTAGTGTACTGTTACTTAATTTCATACTCGTAGTCGTATCCCATGCCTAACATTTTTCCTTGATTTTCCTCTTCATTTTACTGGTAATTGATAGCTTATGTTTCCGATCATCATTTTTCGAATATGTTTTTTCATTTTATTTGTGATCTAGAACTTGTTTTTATTTTTCGTTTAGTTGTTTACTATTTTGTATTTGTATACGCATGTATATGAAGCTAGGACACCAGATTTCAGTATCTATGGAACTGCAGAGAGTACTTGGACAGGGTTAGTGACCTTAGCGTTTGGATTTAAGTTCAACCATAGTCTGGATAGCATAGATTAGCCCTCTGGTTCTATTATTTCCATACTAATGTTTTTCTTTCTGTCCAATTATTCCTTTTAGGCATCCCGAATTATCCTGGCAACTGATGGTGACATACCTGGGGAAGCCTTAGCTAAAGAGCTGGCACGCCGCCTTGGAAGCGAAAGGTGCTATACACAAGCTTTCTATGTCTGATTATTAAGACATTCTACGATCAAAATACGAAAATCTTAGTTAACACTGAACCCTGCACAAACAACTTGCAAATTGGCAATTGGGACTCGAATTTGAAGGGTCCTGCCTAATATACAATTGCATCTTTAAATATCACAGTATTCAGGTTATTTGAATCATCTAACTTCAATTTAGCTTTAGAATGTTGATAATCTCACGAGACTTGAAGTTTTACAATAAGAACTGTTGTGAAGTGTAAAGTCCTATGCTATTGACTATTTTTTCCTATATCCAGCAGGGCCCATCTGGTGATGTGCTTTGCAATACTATATCAATACCTTGTGTATTATTGTGGACCTTGTCCCAAGTCTGATGATCAGAGATCAAGTGTTTACATTGTTCAGGAAAAAAGTATATTGCTAGATTTTCTAAATTATCTAATTAGTTTGTTCTTTTTGCTGCCCATCAGATGCTGGCGAGTAAGTTGGCCGAAGAAAAGTGAGCTCACCAGCTTTAAAGATGCAAATGAGGTTTGACACTTGCCTCTATTCTTCTTCTATCTTGATATTTCTTTTACTTTTTCTTGCAGGTGAATGCTGTGGGGGCATTCTAAAGTCCAATAGTATTACTCTGCTGGAGAAAATATTTAAATTACAACCCAAGATAACCAAGTAAAAGAGCACTTTTCAATGCTGTTTGGCCTTTTTTTGTTTGTTAAAAAAATAAATAAATATACTTTCACTGCATTAATACAAATTGTAGGTGGGGAGTTAAAAGAGGTTGGCACATGTGTCTATGCCAAGAGTAATCGAAGGGGGTGAGTAAGATAAGTGGATGAAATGGAAGGAACTCTAGCAACTTGTTAACATAGGCACGAACTAGTTGGGCAAAGGGTAGGTGAAAAATGCTCTCACCAGCCAGAAAATCATCCTTTCGTAGTGGGCAAGTAATGTGGGTATTTATAGTATAGTGCTCGGTTTGGGCAGCCCGCTGTGACCCCCTACCACTCGAGCTAACCCACAACTGTCTCGACCGCGACGATACCAGTGGCTAACGGCGATCTATGCGACCCAACATTAACTAGACAGATGTGATGTTTTTTCAAATGCAACTTCGACGTGACTCCGAGAAAGTTGTGACAGCCAAGGTGAGAAAGGGCTTTCAAGGTCCATGACCGCAACTGGTCGTCGTGGGACCATGACCTCGAGGGGACCATGCCCGCGATGCCCCCAACGCGCTCCTACCCGGGGTCTTTCTTTTCCTCTTTAGACCCTTCCTCGAGACCTCTGTCGAGGTGCCCAATAGAAGAAAGTCATATAGTTTCGGTCCTTCAGCCACCAATCTACATGTCTCATCATCTCATATGCTGATCTGGGTCAATAACCTCAGTTACCTTAAGAGTCTCTCCGGATCCCAGTCAAGCACATCCCAATGGGCAATGAACCATACACTGAGAGGTCTGCTCGAGCAGACTAAACCTTCGAGACCCTGCCCTAGGCAGAGGTTGACAATCGTGCTCATCCGCCCCTATTACTCGATTCTCTCTTGAGGAGGGTCATACTCTCCTGTCCCTAGGTGGGGACACCTCTTAGTCCAGTAGGCCAGTCGAGCAACAGTTGAGGATACCATTCCCGCAGCGGGGGAGGCGAGTCTCGCTGAGGCTGCCCCACACTTCTGCGATACCATTCCCGCTAAAGGACTTCGCGCCGAGGGGCATCGTGCCTAGGGGCGTCGCACTTGTCACCGTTGTCTATACCAGTCCAGCTGAATTGTGTCGGGTCCCCATTTCTATGTCAATTGATAATTATTGCCACTTGTTCTGTTATAGTGGAGACACGTGTCTTGAAGTTTTTCAAGTACTACACAGATTATTTATGCATTTTCGTTAGAAGGCTATAAAAAGTCTCTTTTCAGATGCTACTAAAATAGAGCTTTAGGTCCATGTTGACATAGTATTTGGTTTTTATGGTGATAGGTTCTCACGAATCTGGGACCAGGGGCATTGAGGGACATCATTGGCAATGTGGAGTTATACAGGTTGCAAAAATTTAACTAAACCATGTGTAATGTAGGCATCATGTAAGTGTTTCAGATGTAATATGGTAAGTGTTCTACTGTTTTTGCAGATAACTTGTACACAATCACGTAGATTTAGATCAAAATGTTGTCGTCACAAGTTTAATTGACAATGGTTCATTAAAGTTCTTGTTGCTGTCATGCCTTGTTGTATATGTTTCCTAGTTCTGCAGTTTGTGTTCTTGTTAGGATTCTCATTTTGCATTTAGCATCCTATCAACAACACATTCAAAATATGCACATGATCTGCGTGTTTTTTCATATAACATCAGTTTTAGCTTGGAAAATTGAAAGGAATAAATATTTCTTTTGGGCTATAGTTATCAGTTTTCGAAGTTATATGTGATTGTACATCAGTATGCATATACTAGTATTCAAGAACTTGCTGGTGTTTATATTGTTGGGAGGTCTTGAATTGAACTAATTCTAGCTCAAATATTTTTCAAGTTTGCCAAAGGAATCAGTTGATGGAATTGCTCGCTCACACAGATCAAATGGTGCTTGGATGATGCAAGTGCCATATATGATAACTTTGAAAATTAGTGGGTCAGTCATCCATATAAAGACCCACTAATTCTTCAATACTAGCAATATATGTATCCTCTTTTACAATCGGATGATAACTTTGAAAACCAATAACAACCACTCCTAAGAAATATTTATTGCTTTCTATTTTCCCAGCTAAAGTCTGATTCTATATTGATAAAATGGTGTAAATCATGAACGTATGGAAAATGTGTTGCTTTTAGCATGCTAAATGCAAAATGAGAATATAAATCAAGAACTCAAAACGCAGAACTGGGAAACATACACAACAAAGGACTGAAAACAAAAACTTTTATGCAGTAACAAAAAAGAAAAAAAAAAAGAAAGAATGACTTTTCTGAATCATCCTATTGAAACATATTACAACAACATTACGATTTAAATCTATAAGACAACCTTTCAGTAGAAAACAGTGGAACACTGACCATATCACATTTGAAATACCTTAATGACGCCTATATTACACATGGTTAGGCCAAACAGAGCTTATTGGTTTAAATAAATGGTTTTGATTCCTTGGGTGCGAAGAGACACCCTCCAATATCTGTTAGTATTTTTTCTTATAATGTTGTATTTAGGTAAGTTTATATATATATATATCTCAAATTCCGAAACAGATTACTTATTCACAACGATTATAAGTAACCCTCAAATTTTTTGGTGTTGTTTTTAACAACAAACCTAAATTGGTGGTTGTTAGAATAACTATTGCATAGTTTGAGAATCAAACTTTAAATTGGCTTTATATCTTTACGCTGTTTTATACTATAACCATGAGATACATACAAGATCGAACTTGGCATGTGAAACCCCATATATGCAGGCACCAATCCTTTGAATAAAATTACATTACTCTTTGTATGATTTCTGAATGTTTGTGAATACGATTGTTCAAGTATGCTGAGCGATTCTCATTCTTTATACAGATTGGACACCAGCTAAAGTGGGTTTATTTGCTCATATCATAATCACGAGCAGGGGCGGCTTAAGGAAATTTGAGGCCTTTTTATTTTTGGTGTTAAAATTTTGATTAAAATTAATTCTTCTCATTTTTCGAGTTATAAAAGTATAAATTGAGTATTTATATTTATATTTTTGTATTTTGTTTTTAATTTTTTCTTGTGACAGTTGATTTTAAGTAAAATTTTATCAATTTTAATTTTGAAAAATTTCTTTTTGTAGAAATAATTATTACAAAAATTAATAATAATATTCTTTAAGTAATGCATACATTTGAAACAAAAATCTAGTCTTTTTATATAATTTAGTGTTTCAATTAGAGTATTTTCTTTAATTTATAAAATCTTCTTTAAAATATTTTATTTTTAAAATAACCTAAATTATCAATGTCAGAAAAATTGTTATGTTTTAAGAAACATCTGAGATCAAGATATTTTTTTTTAAACTATTAGCATTTAATAATTTTATTTTTTAAGTTAAATAAAAAACCAAAAAAAAATTATTTATTTTAAATTGATATGGAGAGGTAGTGAGTGAGAATGAAAATGAGAGAGAGAGGATTTCTAGTATTGTGCAATGAGAGTTTGAGAAAGAGAGAGAGAGGATGTGGTTGAGAATGGGTGGGTGAATTATAACTTGACTTTTGAGTATATCAACATGTTTTTTTTAATAAAATTTTGCTTTTTTAAGTTTTTTTTTATTTTGAGTTGAATCATGAGCTCAAAAAATTATTAAAATTTTTGATTGGCCTTAAATTTAACTAAGGCTTTTTTCTAGGGCTTATAATTTTAATGGACTTAAAATTCTAAAATTAGCCAATTATTTACCTTAAATTATGGAACCTTATAAAATTATAGACCTAAAACTTAGACTTTTTCACTTGAAAAATTTGGAGATCAGTCCCTCTTTATGGACTTATTTGGTGATAAGTTCATCAAGAATTTTTTTTTAATCTTAAGTCCATTTTGATATCTATTATCCAAAATACCCCTAGTAGTTATGTTTAATTAAAATAAATTTAAAAGCTAACAACTCTTAATTTTAGGAGTTTAACTAACATCAAAAAATTTTCTCTCATATATATTTATATTCATATATAGAAAATGACTATTTTTTTCTCTCTCTTTCTCATTTGTGTGTGTATATATATATCTATACTATTTTAAAATGTGCGAATACATGAAAAACATTTTATTTGTGTGTATATATATATCTATACTATTTTAAAATGTGCGAATACATGAAAAACATTTTATTTCCACTTTTGTCCTCCAAAAACACAATAATGTCATCTATATCCTTCATCTTTAATAGCAAAGTAAACCTAATCACCACTTCCTCTTTTTCCCTTTACTCCTGTACTGACCCGTATCTTGTATCTCTCTCTCTATTTTTCAACCGTTTCTCTCTCTCTCTCTCTCTCTCTCTCTCTCTCCTTATTCTCGGCCGTTACTTTCCCTCTCGCCCTTGCGTTTTCACACATCAACGCAGACCAAACCGTCATGCCCCCTCTCCATCTCTCTTTAATTCTACCTTTGAGTCCCTACAACTTATTATTAGCAGATTTAAGGGCTTCTCCATACAACCCAGGTTCTATACCTGCACCTATTATTTCTCTCCAATTTTCTTTAATTATACTAATTCAATTTAAGAATCATTTACGATCGCAATGCCTTGCACCCTTTGCCATTCTAGAAATCAATTAGCAACTTACACTCTGTTTCTTTTAATTCCAAAATTACAGGAAGTAATGTCCAAAATATAAATGACTACACCACTTCGCACACATCCTCCCAGTTCATATTTCGCATGGTCAACAGCCTTCGCCTTCGCCTTCGCCCTTTCTCTGTCAAACGTTGGCTGTATTTTGTTTCTTGGTATTCCACAAGCATCACTGTACTGCTTCATCAGGTAACAAATTTTTGTTAACAAATTATTCCTCTAATGTCTTGGGTTAGTCATTATCCTCTTGTAATTTTATACATTTTTGTATAGAATATAATTTTCTCTGTAATCGAGCGCCAAAATTATTAATTAAATTCAACCTATAGAATGAGAAAATAGAACTTTTAATTTTTTTTATTTAAGCTTGCATATAAGTCTTTATTATAAAGTCAAAGAAATTTGAATCTGTTGATACTTGTAGCTGTAGTGGGTATTGGGTTTGAATTTACTTAATGAGTTCTGGTTGTTAGTATTTGTATAGAAATCCAATTGTGTTTCTTTTTTATTTTAATTTTCGTTTTTATGGCGTTGTTTTGTTGTTTATTGTTTGTCTTCTTGAATTTAATACAATGAAAACGTGCAACAACAAAAAACTTTGCACCGGAAGTGTTTTGTAGACTTTAGAGATAGGAAATCAATTTAAAGTGCCTAGAATCGGTACAGTCTAAAAGAGTGAATTAGTTGATGTTATTGCTATTATTAACTTCAAAAAAGATAGTGGACATTAGTTATTTTATTAGGAAAAATTTTGCCGGACACAAAGACCTATAACTTCGAATAAGAGCAAATATTTTAGCTATATGCATGAATTTACTAAAGCAAAATCGCAAAAATGGGCTGCCAATATAAATACTACCAAATTTAGAATAATGTTGTATTCAGGAAAACCTCCAATAGAAGTAAATGGACAATCTTCACCACAAACATACAGTTTTGAACTTATTCATTTGACAATGAGTTCATAACTAACATACTCGGTATCTAACACTTTACTACCTTGAAAATTGAGTCTGCTCTTTAGTCATTTGCATTAGACCAAATAACTCCTACCCAGATATGTAGGATTCTGGAATAATACAATCAAATTAGATGTGTTATACCTCATCCTTCTCATAACTGCTGCTAGATGCAGGATTCTCATAACTGTTGTTAGAATGCATGGGGTTACGAAATAACATTTTGAGTTCACTTTATGTGAGAAATTGATGGTATTGTGACCTTTTGCCATAATTTGTGATGATTGCTGCCATATGGTAATCAATTTTCATGAAGCTATGAGAAGAAATGGTTAACGCATTTAGTTCACGTCGACAACCAAATATATTGGTGAATCTTATAATTTTGTTGTGAGATAAAAATAATTTCTGCATCTAAATTTGATTTGTCAAGTTGGATTGAATTGAAGGCTATTAGAAACTCGTCCTATATCATAACAGTTGTTGCTCTGAATACTTGTCTAACACTTTACAAATATCTGAGATTGGATAAATGACCCTTATTATAGTATTAACTTGGCCCTAATTGGTTGAACTGCGATTTGTGTAAGTGAGAAATGGTAAAAGCCAGAAAAAAAATCTTTACATATGTGATTTTTATTATAAAAAAGAAAAGAAAACAACTGTTTACATTGAACTGCTACATTTATGTACATATGCACCTATAATCGGTCTTGAGAAATTGTCTTCTCATTCAGTTGTACGGGTGTTGTTTTAGATATTTTGCAGTTGACACATTGGAATGAGTCTTCCATGGGATCCACATAGACCATTATTCCCATTTGGAAATCCATTTCGTATGGTGTTACCTAAGGGCCCACCCTCTCTCCATGGCTCCATGAACTGTTGAACACGTTTGAGGAAACCTTGGCAGAGAGGTTTAGGAAGCTTAAGCCAAAAGACAGGAGGCTGTACTTATCCTATCATGGATGAGGTTTGTAATGAAGTCCCTTTGTGACACACACACTAATATAAAAGTCTTCATTACCGCAATTGAATTCCCTGTGTTGAATTAGGATGAGAAATGAATTGATGTATATCTGGACAATAGTGTGAACTGTTGAACACGTTTGAGGAAACCTTGGCAAAGAGGTTTAGGAAGCTTAAGCCAAAAGACAGGAGGCTGTACTTATCCTATCATGGATGAGGTTTGTAATGAAGTCCCTTTGTGACACACACACTAATATAAAAGTCTTCATTACCGCAATTGAATTCCCTGTGTTGAATTAGGATGAGAAATGAATTGATGTATATCTGGACAATAGTGTGAACTGTTGAACACGTTTGAGGAAACCTTGGCAAAGAGGTTTAGGAAGCTTAAGCCAAAAGACAGGAGGCTGTACTTATCCTATCATGGATGAGGTTTGTAATGAAGTCCCTTTGTGACACACACACTAATATAAAAGTCTTCATTACCGCAATTGAATTCCCTGTGTTGAATTAGGATGAGAAATGAATTGATGTATATCTGGACAATAGTGTGAACTGTTGAACACGTTTGAGGAAACCTTGGCAAAGAGGTTTAGGAAGCTTAAGCCAAAAGACAGGAGGCTGTACTTATCCTATCATGGATGAGGTTTGTAATGAAGTCCCTTTGTGACACGCACACTAATATAAAAGTCTTCATTACCGCAATTGAACTCCCTGTGTTGAATTAGGATGAGAAATGAATTGATGTATATCTGGACAATAGTGTGAACTTGTTTGATATCTGCATTGCTTTCAGGTCTGAGCTGTCATGCCTGAATCAAGGTCATCTCTTATTTCAGTGCGTCTTGCATAACTTGGAATGCCCCACTCCAAAAAAGTTTTTGCATGCTCATGCTTCATTTGATGGAGGCAGCACATTAATTGAAAGAACTCAACACTTGAGAACTGTTCTTCCATTCTAGACAATCTTACTAAAACACTTAGCCATCCTAAGGTGAAAAACTCAACCAAAGCCAAGGTTTTTATGCGTGCTATGTATGGAGTTAAGGTGGTAACTTTGTTTGTTTGTAGCATCTTTATGGCTGCATTCTCAGGTTCGGCAAAGAAGTTGAGGGATTTCCAAGTTCTCGAAATATGCTTGTGGGCAGAAGCTTTTATCGAGCTACAGTTTTTTGTTAACAGAGGGATAAGAAATATATTTTCGAGTGGTAGTGGACAGTATTGAGAGAGCTTGAGGCAAATTATATAGTTGTCAATAAATTGTACCCCATGATCCAGAATGGGGTGGGACCTGTTGAAGTTGAAGCATTCCAGAATTCAATCTCAGACTTGGGGAAGAAGAGTGAGAAGCTTTCTCAAGGATTAGATGTTCTTGCAAAGGAAGTGGATGGCTTCTTCCATATTGTTTTGATCGGATGTGATGCTTTGCTTTTCAACTTAAGAGTGGGTAGATGTTCATCCTTTTGACCTGCTCCATTGTTCTTGCTTTATTTGTATATTTTCTTTTATTTATCTATTGCAATTTTTGAGTTTGATGTTTGCATCAAGCTAACAACTTTGAACATTTTTTTTAAGTCACTATGCACACCAGTGTTACGAAATAGGTTTCTGAACTGATGCTTTAGTTGCTTAAAATGAACATCCTAGGCAAGGGGTTTGCTGGAGTAATAAGTAGTGGTTTAAATCAGAACTTGCTAGGCACTCCTTGCGAGGAGAGTAGATTGCAGAATAGGCATTTAAACTGAATCTTTTGACTCTGCCCTGATGTTTTTGTTTTGTTGTTTACCTTTTCTCATGTTGGTACATCATATTTTTACCTGTCTGATCATGTTATCTTTGAGCTTGCTAGGAAGCAAGCACAAAATGCTGGTCTCTTGCTTCCATTTGATTATGGAAAAGAGGAAATGTGGTTGCTCACATATAATTGCTGCTTAAAGATTCTTTGGGAAAAGTAAATCACTGAGTACAATTATGTTTCTTGACATTTCTCCAATTATGATTTATTTTTTGAACCTTCTCCAATTATGATGAGAGACACGATATATAAGGATGGAATCAAGAATGATGAGTTTGAGCTAACTTGAAATATTATTTTCTTTAGTATATTTTTTGGGTTTAGTTGTTCTTCGCTAATTATTTACCAATATTTACCAAACAAGTGAATTTATAAAATTGTGGTTCATGACTTTAATATATATGATTTTCTATAAAATATAGTTCACGTGCGTTATACGTGTGCATTAACTAGTATATATAAACACACATACACACATACATACATACATATAGTAGCATTTTAACACAAAAAATAGTAACATTTAAATACAAAAAAATAATAATATTCAAAAACAAAAAAAAAAACAACATTGAGAATTAATATTTGTAAAAATAATAGTAGTAACATGTTCAACAAAAATAGTAACATATACAGCAACATGTCCAAAAAAAAAAAACAGTAATATGTTCATAAAAACACTAACAAGAATAGTAACATGGTAATATATATATATATGAGAGAGAGAGAGAGAGAGAGAGAGAGAGAGTATAATTGTTCTTTGAATTTGAATTTCAAATTTATATAAAAAAATTTATTGGCATATCTTCATCGATAGTGAATTAAGAGATAATAATTCTCAAGTTAGGAAACTAATTTAAAATTGTTTTCAAAGAAGAGTATTTTGGAGTTTTTAAAAAATAGTGGACATAATTACTTATTAGTAAGATTAAAAATAGACTTAGCCTCAAATAAGTTTTTTGACGGATCAAACTCATTATAAGTCCTTTAATGAAGACTCAGCTCTAATTTTCACTTTTTACTTCTATGATTGGGTCAGCCCTAATGAGGAGGGGAACTAATTTTGGGGTCATTTGGAAACATGTATACCAAATTAGACTTAATTGTAAAAAAGTACACAAAACAAAATATTTTGAAAAAAAATACACTATTGAGATACAAAGACGTAAAAATCATTTTTTTGGTGAAGTTGTCATTCCTAAAATCTGTCAAAATGCATTTATCTTAACCACTGAAATTTCGGTACATTTATTTCAAAATTTTGGGTATCGTTATACGGCTTCTTCCTCACAAAATTGTTTCATCTTCTCCGGAGAAAAACTTTCCTTTGTCTTCCATAACCAAGCGTAGGGTGTCGATTGTGACAAAGGATATGGGATTTGGGTTTTCTTTGATTGATAGAGGATTTTTTGGTTTTTTCGGCACAAACTCAAGTTTGGTGAGAGGTTTCTGTGATTGATAGACGTATTTTTGGTTTCATCGGCACAAACTCAAGTTTCGAACTCCTCATTGTTCTTTGTTGTCCATGAACTCAACCTGAAGCACAAACTCAAGTTAGGTGATCGTTGTTTTTCTGCATTTCATTTTTTTTTTTTTGGTAATAACATCATGGGTTGTTTAAAATCAAAATACATTACCTTTATTTTGATTTAGATGTTTTGTTTTGGATGAAAGTTCTTGTTAAATTTATTTTTAGGGGACATATTGTCGCCAATGAGTAACATAATAGATAAAATCGATGATTGAAGACAAATTTGGTTTTTTTTTGGCAAAAAGCTTTAAAATTATGCATTTTTTAAACCCTAGATTTTTTCCTATTAGATTTTGGATTTTGTATACTTAATAATTATTATTTTTTAAATGGTTCAATGTGGGTCTGTTATTGTTAGTCAATGTAAAGTCAAATTAANGGCAAAAAGCTTTAAAATTATGCATTTTTTAAACCCTAGATTTTTTCCTATTAGATTTTGGATTTTGTACACTTAATAATTATTTTTTTTTAAATGGTTCAATGTGGGTCTGTTATTGTTAGTCAATGTAAAGTCAAATTAATTGGTTATGTTTTTTATTGTGTTTAGGAGTCTCGTGCCTGTGGTACCAAATTCAAAACATATATGTATTGTTTTGAATAAAGTTTTATGCAAATATAGGTTTGTCATAATGTAATATTACAGTGTTTGTGTAGTGTGTTATTATAAAATTTTTGGTACACTTTTATTATTACACTATTTTTGGTACATTTATTTTATTATGATGTTATAATTACACTCAATCTTTTGTAAGATTGGAATATTACATTGTTCAGAGATGCTAGTGTTTATTCGTTGTTCAATAATTGTGTGGGATTACACTTTGTGTATATCCTCATTGTTTTATTGTTACACTGTTTTTGTTACATTTTTTTTGTTACACTGTTTATAGTTACCTTGAATCTTTTGTTGTATATTGTACTTGTNATTACACTGTTTTTGTTACATTTTTTTGTTACACTTTTTTTGTTACACTGTTTATAGTTACCTTGAATCTTTTGTTGTATATTGTACTTGTCTATTTTTTACATCTTGGTAACTCAAATAAGTCATGGTGAAAAAAGGAAAGCGATCCGAAGATAAAACTGTGGGTCAATCATCCTCTAGTAAGGTTGGTAAAACACACGACAAAAAACAAAAAAAAAATGGTAGAATCAAAGANTTGTGGGTCAATCATCCTCAAGTAAGGTTGGTAAAACACACGACAAAAAACAAAAAAAAAATGGTAGAATCGAAGAATGAGCCTAGATATAAATCAAACTTGGTTGCCATTATTAGAGCAATAAATGACATTAAGATAACTGAAACACACACGAATGTATTGAAAAAAACTCTATTTTGGTTATTCTTTCAAAGTATCATTAATAAAAAATTAGACAAGTCATGGTGTAGAAAGAGTAATAGTAACATCCAGGATGTGATATTGTGCTTTGATGTTAATACATCTAAATTTCATATTGGTGGAGAGGAAATTAAATTGAGAAGAAGCGATATCAAAATAATCTTTGGGATTGAAGATGGTTGCGATCCAATGGATTCATCAACTCATGGGAAGGAAAATACAAAATTTGTTAAACGAAGATTCAAGAAGGATAGCAGGTTGACCTCAACTTTGATAATGAGCAAACTGGTTAAAGCAACAAATGAAACAACCAAGCGTGATGTTGATGACATTGCAAGGCTATTATGCCTATTTTTAATGGTAACTCTCTTTTTCACACACACCGGGACATCTCTAGGATAGGGCTATGTTTCATACATTGAGGATTTGGATGCAATGAAGAATTATGATTGATCAAGTGCTATTCATGAAGCTCTTATTTCGTCACTTCAGAGGAGGAGTAGCACTCTATCAGGTGTTACTGGATGTGTAATGTTATGACTGGTAATTTTTTAATAGTCTCGTTACATTTCCAGTTTTGTTTTTTTTAATTTAATTAATGCAAGTAATGAGTTTGCTTAATTGAAATTGTATGTGTGTGCAATATTGGGTTTGAGAACACACAACAATTATCAAACCTGACAAGCCAAACGGAATTCTAAGAATTGTGAAATGGAATTTACCGAGTCTTCAAAGAGCTATGAAAGAGACTAGGCTTGGAAAGTTGAAGTTAAAACATGCAAGTAGCTCAACACAGTATCATTTTGGATTTTTAAATGTTGTATTTTAGCTATGTACTCTTACACTTGCAGCGTAACACTCTATTGGTACACTGTTATTCTACACTTCCATGTTACACTTACTTTTGTATGCATCCAATTTTTGATATTTTTAATGTTTCAAAGGTACTGAGACATAGATTGAAGAGAACAACGGAGGAGAAAAATATTATCAAATGGGAAGGAAGCAAACAAGAAAAAGGGGGCCAGTCTGAATTGGTGGGAAAGATCAAAATTGGTAAAGTAAAAAAATCAAATCATGAGGTGGATGAAGAAGGATGTGAGGGCAGGGGATATGAGAAGACTAAACATGACACATTTTTTAAGGATGACGATGATATTATGGATATAATTGGTGATGATGATAAAGAGAAGGTGTCATTTGAATCTCTTATTGAGGTTGCTATTAATGAAACTCTTATGGATGTAATTGGTCATGATGGTTTGGAACAAGTTTCTGGAAAATATGGAACNAAAGCAACAAATGAAACAACCAAGCGTGATGTTGATGACATTGCAAGGCTATTATGCCTATTTTTAATGGTAACTCTCTTTTTCACACACACCGGGACATCTCTAGGATAGGGCTATGTTTCATACATTGAGGATTTGGATGCAATGAAGAATTATGATTGATCAAGTGCTATTCATGAAGCTCTTATTTCGTCACTTCAGAGGAGGAGTAGCACTCTATCAGGTGTTACTGGATGTGTAATGTTATGACTGGTAATTTTTTAATAGTCTCGTTACATTTCCAGTTTTGTTTTTTTTAATTTAATTAATGCAAGTAATGAGTTTGCTTAATTGAAATTGTATGTGTGTGCAATATTGGGTTTGAGAACACACAACAATTATCAAACCTGACAAGCCAAACGGAATTCTAAGAATTGTGAAATGGAATTTACCGAGTCTTCAAAGAGCTATGAAAGAGACTAGGCTTGGAAAGTTGAAGTTAAAACATGCAAGTAGCTCAACACAGTATCATTTTGGATTTTTAAATGTTGTATTTTAGCTATGTACTCTTACACTTGCAGCGTAACACTCTATTGGTACACTGTTATTCTACACTTCCATGTTACACTTACTTTTGTATGCATCCAATTTTTGATATTTTTAATGTTTCAAAGGTACTGAGACATAGATTGAAGAGAACAACGGAGGAGAAAAATGTTATCAAATGGGAAGGAAGCAAACAAGAAAAAGGGGGCCAGTCTGAATTGGTGGGCAAGATCAAAATTGGTAAAGTAAAAAAATCAAATCATGAGGTGGATGAAGAAGGATGTGAGGGCAGGGGATATGAGAAGACTAAACAT
Organism: Ilex paraguariensis; assembly: GCA_963454935.2. Lineage (NCBI taxonomy): Eukaryota > Viridiplantae > Streptophyta > Magnoliopsida > Aquifoliales > Aquifoliaceae > Ilex > Ilex paraguariensis. The sequence continues at coordinate 569,217 of CAUOFW020001914.1, forward strand.
GACACATTTTTTAAGGATGACGATGATATTATGGATATAATTGGTGATGATGATAAAGAGAAGGTGTCATTTGAATCTCTTATTGAGGTTGCTATTAATGAAATTCTTATGGATGTAATTGGTCATGATGGTTTGGAACAAGTTTCTGGAAAATATGGAACTCAAGAAGATATTGAGGTTGCACTATGAGATGATTGTGATGTAAGAGGAGAATAAGACAAAAACAGTAAAATAATTCAAGAGCTTATGAAGGAGAATGATGTATTAAAAATTGTTATACGCAACATAGCCTCAGATAAAAATTCTTTGGAGCATTCATAGTCTGTTGATAGGGATGATGTATTTGACAAACAAGACAGTGCCATCTTATTGAAAATGAAAGAAAAGGACACGGTGATAAAGGAGTTGAATGAATTGGTTGGAAATATGAAAAACGGGAACAAAGGTATGAAGTGGAAATACAAGCGGGCAAGGAGACAATACAAAATTGAGAAAATGAGAATGTTGAATTTATTGATCAACTTAACGAGTTATCTGTACATGTCATCGCTCATAAATATCAACCAGTTGAAGATTCAGGGGTTATGATAAAAAAATGGCAAACATCAATGGTTCGAAACATCAATATAAGGGATAAAAAAAGGAAGAGAGATGGAGAATTTGAATACAGTGGGAAGAAAAGAGGAGAAAAATAGAGTGTGACATCAGATGTGATAGGCCACAAGAACACTTTGAGTGAAGTCGGAACCGGGGAAACAGTTAAGATGGATAAAGATGATGGCAACATGGACAAGATCACTACTATTAAAGGGAAAACAGAGAAAGAGATTAAAAAAATGTGACGTGATTGTGAAGCATTGAATGCGATTGATTTCAACAAATTAAAGACCATATATGATGCAGAAGGTTACGAGTAAGTGTCACTATCCTAATAAAATATGTTTAAAAAATATTATGGTTCTTACATACTTCATTATTAGTTAAAATATATGACAAGATTGCTTCTCATTTTTATGACATTGTAGTGAAAAAATATGGTCTGGAGTTGAAATTGGAAGTGCAATAGATGTCGTTGATGCGTTGAAAATAATGAGAACTTGTAAACTATACAACATCGTACGTATTGACATAACTAAAAATGTATTTTTTTTTAGTTGCAAAGTGTTGTTTGACAGTGTAACATGGTTTGAATAGTGTAACAAAATATTTGTTTTTAAACAGATCATTGACTGTTGGGCTGATATGCTATAAGAGGGATTAATGAATACAATAAGATGTCAACATTTAAGAGATGTTGCTAGTTCATCAACAGTCTTTGTCGGGTAAGATATCTAAATATTAATGATACAAATAGTTGCTCAATTATATTATCTGTGAGTTGTTTAACACGATATATTTTACATATTTTGAATGTGTAGTCCTTCGTAACTGATCCAAATTTAGAGTATGTACGTGAAGCAGAAATAGACAGGCACATACAGGGCATGGGAGATTCCAAATATGTTGTCTTCCCAATGAATTCAAATGGTCGGAAAGGAGATTGTGCTCTTGACCACTGAACTCTGCTGGTATTGAATACTCAAGAAGAGGTTTGGACACATTACAACTCATTAAGGCCAAGAATGAAAGGCAGCCGGGACATGTACCTAGAGGATGCAATCATATTGGTTGGATTATGTTGAAATAGTATTGTTAGAAGTGCATATTTTTTTGGTGTCAATCCATAATCTTAAATCTTTTTATGTAATTGCAGAAAAAATATGTAAAAAAAAATATTACGGAGTTCAATAATTCGAAGGGGATCTTTATAGACACACAGGATAATGAGCTACCAATCAAATCATGTGAGACATGTCTCCATCAACGGTCAAACTTGTAAGTACTCATTCTCTAAATGCAATTATTTTTTTAAAAAAAACATCAAAACATATTAAAATTGAGAATTATTGTACGGTGCATGCGGTGTGTATGTCTGTTACATAATGAAAAAACTTACCAAATGAGAAGAGATTGAAGAGAGGTTAACAGCAGGACAGTTGATCGAGTTCCTAGCTGAAATGGTTTCATTGTTTCTCAATCATCCAAATTCTTGGAGTGAAGAAGATCTGAAAATACGTAGGGAGCTAAAAAAAAAATACGTAGACAAATGACAATGAATTCATAAGACATGTATTTAGATATTCTATTTGTAAAACATTGTTATGTGGTGAATGTTAATTATCCAGATTGTTAAAGGTGTTTATTCCTTGTTAAATAATTGTGAATACAGATATTTAGATACAGGTGTTTATTCCTTGTTGAATAATTGTGTGTGATTACACAATTTCATTTCCTCATTGTTGACTGAGTTCCTCTCATAGTGTAACAAAAGAAAGTGTAACAATGTAACAAACAGGGTGTACCAACGACAATATAACACTGTATCAAAATTAGTGTATCAAATACAATTTTACAAAAGATAGAGACCAATTGTTTTGACGAATATGTTAATAAATCCAATATAGAGCTAGTTGTGTGTATGTTATTGTTACAATGTTCTCTATACACTGTTATTGATACACTGGTCCAACAGTGTGTAAATTCACTATCCATCAAATGATAGATAGTTTTCAAGTGGACAAAGAAAATATTCCAAATTTATTGTAGACCAAAATGACACAATTCCTCATCTTTATTGTTTTCATATTAAGCCATTATAGGATTTTAAAGTTGGAGGTTGCACCAAGCCAGCTACCAAGCCCACTCTAGCTTTGTGTATATACATGTCCTAACATGTGTCATTCAATACTTGAATCACTATATCAATCCGTGTGTGACCACAGATAAAACTCTTTGGAGATGTGCCATTTTGGTCATTTGGCTGGAAACAAATGCAAGAACTTCTGAGACTTTATTTGGAGAAAGATATTGTTACACTATTCTCGATACACTATTATGGATACACTGTCATTGATAAACTCTTCCAACAATGTGTAAATTCACTTTACAGTATCAGTGTGGGTTGCATATAGAGTAATCCATCAAATGTTAGACAAAAAAAAACATATAACTTAAAATGTGAAAACGTCACTAAAACAAACAAACCCAAAAAAGGATTGTAAAAACAAACTGTAATAAACTTAAAACAGTGAACAATGTCATTAAATGATAGCATTACTAAGTTTACAACAACTCGTTATAAGATTTCTTGCTGTGACTGCCTAAACGCTCACACCAACCATAACGAATTCACCTAATGAGTTTTCCCCTAGATCGAATTCTGTGATTCTTTGGTCTACCAGGTTACTTATTGGAATATGATGGAAAAATATTAACATCTCCCTGTGAACTTTCAACATGATATATAGTTGGGATTGGAAAATAGGTTCAGAATATGACTTCTGGTATGTGTTCACATGGTAGTAGTAATTAACAAATTCAAACATATTCCGCCTACTCTTCCGTATTGCCGACACAATACGTGTACAAGGAAATTCATTTATTTGCCATTAACAATATGAACACGTGTCATTTACAATATGACATCACTTCGTACACTTGATTATTTGAGACCCGTACAGTCTAGGACCTCACCTGATCAAATGCAGCTTGTAATCTCGAAAACATATTGGGGTATAAATTCTCATTCCACTGCAAAACTACTATCATCCTTTGGCCAATTTTATCCATTATCTGTCCCCTAATATTGTCAACCATGCTAGTAATAGATAAATGCCAATTTTTCAAAATCCATGCATTAAACTACTTTGCAACATTAGAACACATCTCACCGTAACGCTTTCCCATAAAATAAGCATTTGTCCAATGTTCAAATGGAAGATTAGACATGAACCTATCCACATTAGAACCACCTTTATGACGGAACTGTTCAATTTTCTCATTAAAAAGCGACTGTGTTGGTGCATAAGAACACTTACGTAGAAAAATTACCATGTGTTCTTGGAATACATTGGAAAAAAGAGCACCACTCAATTTATCCCGCAAATTATCTTTCAAATGTTGTAAGCAAAATGCATGATGAGCATTGGAAAAGCTTTCGCCACTACCTCTAACAGACCCAAGTTTCGATCAGATACAAATGTAATAACCCGAGAGTGATCCAATATCTTAGATAGCTGTTCTAAAAACCAAAATCAATTTGATTCATTCTCTGAATCAACCACAACAAATGCTACAGGAAACAAACCTGAAATAGACCACATAAATATTCGTGAAAATTAAAATAAGAAACAGTGTAACATACATTGTTGCACTGTGTTTAAACACTGTTAACAATGTAACAAAGACAGTATAACATAACGATTATATTTTAACATAACCACGGAATTTATCACTCTAAAAACTGTATTAAAATTTGTCTTGATTGCCATCTTTTTCTGTTGTTGATAGAAGATTACCTCTATACTTGCCTTTCAAAAATATTTCATCCAAAAAAAAGTAGTGGTCAACAATAATTAAACCCTTGAATACAACCCTTAAAAGAAACAAACAATTTTTTGAAACGGTTATTATCATGATCACAATCTAGCACAATATGACTGTTCAGATTAGTACGATTTGTTGCATCCACATACTAACGTAATTGTTGGTACAATAATGAGTGGTTCCCAAAAAACATACCTTTTGTTTTCTCAACTCCTTTCTATGCTTTATCATAAGATATAGTGAGTCCATAATCAAAAAAAAAAAAAATCAGCAACCACCTTTGTTGGACGCTATGTGGTATGCCCACGAACACGATCAACCATCAAATCTGTAATCAATTTATATCTCATCCTCTTGTTATCTGTCATTCGTAGATCCACACCACAACTGTGTTCGTTGTCCAATTTCCTAATATAAAAAAAATTAGCTTTCTCCACTGTTGTATTGATATACCACCCACAATCAGAATAATACTTAAAAGAATACTCAACAATAACCCTTGATTTATAATTCTTTACATAATTAAATTCAAAACCAGCCTCAATCGAGTATTTGCAAAGTGTTTTTCGAAACTGTAATGCACCACTTTCAAATTTCTATCTTATATGCCGTATTTCATTATTCCACCCAGCTGTTAGAAGAACTTTCTCATTGTGACCAATAAAATTGGGTAACAAGTCTACTTCACATTCAACAACATCACCGATGTTCACATCTTGCAATGAATGATTATCACCCACCGACCTCACCCTCAACATCTTTCACAAACACCTTAACTTCAACGCGATTTTCAGAGAAACTACGTTTCAATTTAATCAAATTATTCAAATTAACATCGTTGCGCAACATGCAAGTGGGGTGACTAGGTATAGAATATGACAACTGAACTGACAAATTAAACAACTCCTCGCAAGCCTCGCAAACTTCACGAAAAAGTTTCGATATATTTGAATTAACACATACTTTGAATACTGATGTAACATTACGGATTGTACATAACAACAACACCGTTTTTTTCATTGCCAAAATTTTTGAAACTATTAAAAGAATAGATACAATGAAACAGAAAATAAAAAAATTTATGCAAGTACATATATCCTTAAAACTTATATACATTAACACATTTAAAATGCAAGTGGTTAACATACTAAAGACATGAATTCAAACCTTGATGATGCTGTTATGAAGACAACAACACTTTAAGCTTCCAGCATCTTACCAGTCAAAGACACCAACACTTCAGGCTTCCAACGTCTGGCCAAAAAAATTTTGTGTACAGTCGAAGACAAACAACACTTCAAACTTCCAACATTTGGCCAAAATTTTTTGGTGTATAGCTAGTCGAAGAAGACGACTATGGTAAAAAAAAGCAGATGTCTGGACAGTCGAAGACAACTTGTCTTCAGGCTTCCAACGTATAGCCAGTCGAAAAAGACGATTATGGTAAAAAATGGAGGGTTTCAAAATTTAAAATTCAAGCATAGTCATATATCCAAATATAAATGGAATATTAAAATAATCCCATAAAACTAGGAGATGTTTAATGCATAAATATAATTTGAAAATAAAATCAATTTCCAAAAAAATTACACATGGATCAAGAAAGGATACAAATGTCAGAAGAAAATATGAAAATTTAAAATAATTTACTTGGAAACAAATAAGTATCAAAATTAAGAACTTTTTAACTCTACATTTTTTCTATGTACTTTTTTACAATTAACTCTAATTTGATGTACCCCTTTTCAATTTCCCCTTAATTTTGTTTTGGATCCATGTTCCGGAGTTATATGCGACATTTTCGACCAGTCCCATAGGATAAATTACATCAACTTTTATTTCATTTCAAAACTATGCCCATGTGACAGGGTTAATATGCCGCTTTGGAAAAATATCATATGTTGGCGGTATAGGCCCTTTTGTAAGGATAATGTATCCACATTCATCTATATTGTGGAAGTAGCTAGCTTCATACTGAGCCATTGAAAGCATGAATCATTTTAGGTGACCAAGAGAGGTAGAGCGATATTGGAGTGGGAAGTGACCAAGAGAGATGAACCTATAATAGTTTTAGGTGACCAAGTGTGATTGAAATGGGAGATATGGGTGGCTAAAATGGAAAGAAAGTACTACAGATATTTTATGTGGAACAAACACTAAACTCTATTCTCTTATCAATAGTAGTAGATCTTGGTTCCAAATTTCGGGTGAGGGGGGCTACATGTCAGATGTGGTGAAAAATTCACAAGCGTTCCTACCTACGTCTTTCTATACGAGTATGGGTAAAAAAATTAGTCCAAGATATTAAACTTTTACTAGCAACTTGGAACATAAAAACACTACTAGGTAAAGGAATAAAGCTAATTGAAACTACGATTAGAAGAAAAGTTAATATAATGTACTTACAAGAAACTAAGTGGGTAAGGGTTACAACTAGAGAAGTATAAAATGGAGGTTTTCACCTTTATTATATAGGAAAAGATAGACATCGAAATGGAGTAGGAATAATAGTAAATTCATATCTTAAACAAGAAATGGAAAAAACTCTTGAAATAGAATTATATAAACTAAACTTGTAATAGAGGGAAGTGTTATTAATATTCTTAGGGTCTGTTTGTTTGATGAGTTTGGATAGATATGTAAGTGTGAGTTTAAGTAAAATAGTCCAATCCTCCACTGAAATACACGTTTGTAACCGGATTTTAGGCCCGAGAATGAAAACCCAACCCGTAGAGTAGTAGAAGGCAAGTCATACCAGCCTAGGATTACAGATGCAAAACGGACATTTTGTCCCTAATTACCTCTCATATCTATACTACTAATAAAAATATCTTATTATGAAAAATTTTTGTTTTTCTCTTTTACCCCTAATTAACATTATAACTCCATCATATCCTTTCTTCCTACATTAAGTACATCAATAAATTAAATATTTATTCTTTTCATTTAAGCTCTAAATATTTGATTTTCCATCAATTTATAATAGTTATATCAATGGTCATTCTTTAAGGCCTTGAAATGAGTGTTCCGATATAGGTCAAGGGTTTTAAATCATTAACTAGCACTAGGGGTAGCGGTTTCTTCTCATGAAGAAGAGTTAAAATTGTTTTGGTCATTTTGGACTTCTAACTACAGTCTCCCTCTCTCTCCCTTATTCCATTATAATTTAAAAATCAATTTTGGATCATTGGCTTTGTGATTTTGGATAACCAATATCTTTTTACTAACATAAAATTACCATCATGAAATCATTGGTGACTCTTCATATCAGTTGTAAGGGTCGTGTTACTGCATGCTTTCTATCTTTATAACATTCTATCATTCATTACAAGTTTTTATCATCTACTTTTCTTAGTTTTATCTATACTCACCGATCGCTTTCTTTAGAGTTCTTAATCATACTAAAAACAATATATATTTTTCACATCCAATGTGCACATTGGATTCAATCTCAAAGTGTCAAATTTTCACTATTTCGAAGTTGAATTATATTGCAAGTTGTTCTCATTTATCAGGTTAACCAATCAAAGGAAAACACTTTAAACCTACCATCAACCAATTTCATTTCTTATTTTGTTTTCATTTGTTATTTTTTTATTTTCTAAATAAAACATCAATCTTGAAGCATGACATTATGGTATTTGGTAAGATGGAAATTCAACTTTTGTGGGTATCAGAAACCTCAAGTACTAAAAGAATGATATTTTTGGTTCCTCACTTGACAAATCAAACACCTATATATTTAGAGTCAATTAATATTGCATTGAACACAAAACCATCCTCCAAAATCACAAATTTCGAAGGTACTCACTGAATTTTAATTATTCCTCGAAATCTTAATTTTTAGGTCAAACTTTCTATTTTTAAAACTTGAAAATTTGATTATCTGACTCTAAAAATTCACTTGAAGAATTTGATCTTGCCTGACAATAGATTATGTATATGATAAGTTACATTTTCTTCACTTTCATATTCTGTGCTTTAAGTTATCTAAAGAACGACACTGTTGTTCAAAGTCTGACATTTCTCGATAACAATCTACTAAAACTTGATTTTGTTATTCTTTGCCCTACTTGATTTTTGATTTTATTTCAAGTTTGGGGAATCAAAGACTTTATGATGGTATCAATAAGAATTAGAGTAATGCTACATTTATCAAATTTTGGGACCAAATTTGGAGCTCAAATAACATGGCAGATGACTATTCGAAGTTTTTATTGGGCCCCAAATGACATGACACAAATCAAAGAAGTTTAAGTCAACTACTATGTCATTTGAGCTCCAAATTTGGTCCCAAAATTTGGTCAATGTAGCATTACTGTAAAAATTAATAGGTATCAACTACCTATGTTGGTTAAAATTCAATGGGTCTATGTAGATTATTGTTTTTGGAGTTGGAATGTATGTAACACTATTAGTTTGGTTGGATAATATGACAAAGTATGGAAGGCACATTCCCTTGGCTAGAATACAAGTCAATTATACTTTTCTAGCGGAAGTTTCAAAATCACATGCTTGAAAAATTACAATTATACTAAAAAAGTATACTCCATTTCTAACCACATGATAGTCATTAAGATTTTAAGCACTAAAAATACTCTTGTATTTTATCTTTATCTTTTTTTCTTTGGTGCATGTTGCTTTGTTACTATTTTTCCTCTTTCTAGCATATACTACTCAAAATGACCTATTAAATGTGCTTCCCCTTTTTTATGTAGTCCCATTTTGGCACAATATTTTAATTAGTGAAGCCATGAATTGATTCGAGATCAAGGGAGGAAGAAATATTAGATCAATCGTTAGTTCTTTTAGAGTTTACTTCTCATGAATAATGATAAAAAGTGTTTTTCACTTTACAAGTTTGGTGAGCTGTATCCTTCTATCTTTTAAAATAGTTCTTGAAATTCTCCAAAATTTAATGAATTATTCACTATAATATCTTGTAAATTCGTTCAAAATAAGGTTTTTATTCTTACACATAGAGACATAACACATAATTGAGTTCTTTCTGATAAGTAATTGAGGTTTCACATTATTTTGAACTCCTCTCCTATTTGAAAATTAAGTGATTCACATTTTAGGCTAACTAAAGGGTTTTTTTGACTTTGCACTTGAAAAATGCACATTGAGAAATTTTGCTTTTTTATCCTAGTAAGTAAATATTGGGTTTGACCTACCAATATTCATTGTTGTGAGTGAATTTTATTAATTTACTCTTTTATTTAACTTTAAAAATCAATTCAAAAATTATAGCTAAAAATAATTTAGGTGCAACGTAGTAACAACTAGTCTACCCATTTGGCATCCCAACTCACAACCAAACATTTCCCCAAATAGATGACGAAACTCAATGGCGCCTGGGATCTTGACGACGAATATCTGCGAACTCCTCTAGGTTGGACGAATCTTTGGCAAAAAGAATGGCTAGGGATCAATATTCATCTCTCCTCTCAACTCAATCGACTGTAGGAGAAAGGCTTGAGGTCTACTGGTGCGGCTATATAAAGCCCTAGCTTCATTTTCTTCATTAGCCCCTGATCTTGGTGAGGTAAGGTAAGCTTCTTCTTCTCCTTCTTTTGGTTTTTTTTTCCCTTTTTTGTATTGGTGTGGTGTGGTGGGGTGGGCGTTTAAACAGGGGATCTGATTTTTGGTATATGATGGGGGTTATTTTGATTATGGCTCACGGTAGTGATGGCTTTGGGGGCTGGTGGTTTATTTTATTTTTTATTGTTTAGGCAGTAGTGGGTGTGGTGGGGTGGGGTGGGGTAGGGTAGAGTAGGGTAGGAGTAGGGTAGGGGCTGTGTGGCTTCGACATGGGGGTGGGGATACGTGGCTGATGGTCGTGGTATAGTTGGACAGTGGTGGTTTTGGCGATTTCTGTTTTGTTAGGCGGCAGTGGGGTGGGGCGCTGGTGGTTTAGATGAAACAAAGGGGTGGGAGTGGGGTGGGGTAAGGTCTGTGTGCGTTTGACATGGTGGGTGGGGATAGGCGGTATAGTTGGGCGTGGTAGTTTTGGCAATGTTGTAGTGGGGGTGGAGCACTTGTGGTTCATATGAAATAGAGGGGGTGGGGGTGGGGGGTATGTGCTGTGTGGGTTTGGCATGGGGAATAGGGATAGGCGGCTGATGGTGCTGGTATAGTTGTGTAGTTGTGNTTGGCAATGTTGTAGTGGGGTGGAGCACTTGTGGTTCATATGAAATAGAGGGGGTGGGGGTGGGGGTATGTGCTGTGTGGGTTTGGCATGGGGAATAGGGATAGGCGGCTGATGGTGCTGGTATAGTTGGGTAGTTGTGATTTTCGGCTGCAATGGGGTGGGATGCTGGTGGTTTGTATGAAACTGAAGAAGGGTGGGCTAGGGGTTGTGTGGGTTTGGCATAGGGGGTGGGGATAGGAGGCTAATGGTGGTGGTATAGTTGGGAAATGGTGGTTTTGGCGATTTTTATTATTTTTTAGGCGGCAGTGGGGTGCGACATTGGTGGTTAAGATGAAAAGGGGGTGGGGTAGGGGCTGTGTGGGTTTGGCATGGGGGGGGGGGATAGGAGGCTGATGGTGTTGCTATAGTTGGGTAGTGGTGGTTTGACGATTTTTATTATTTTTTTGGTAGTAGTGGGGTGGGATGCTGGTTCTTCATAAGAAATAGAGGGGGTAAGGGTGGGGTAGGGGCTGTGTTGGTGTGGCATGATGGTGGGGATAGGTGGTGGTATAGTTGGGCGTAGTGGTGGTTTCTTTTTTTTTTTTAGGCAATAGTGGGGTGGGGCGCTGGTGGTTCATATGGAACAGAGGGGTTGGGGTTAGGTGGGGCTGTGTGGGTTGGGCATGGGGGTGGGGATAGGCGGATGATAGTGGTTGTATAGTTGGGGGCAGAGGTGGTTTTAGCAATTTTTAATTTTTTTTAGGCAACGATGGGTTGGGGTGCTGGTGGTTCATATGAAACAGAGAGGGGTGGGATAGGGTAGGGGCTGTGTGGGTTTGGGATGGAGGGTGGTGTTGGGCGGCTGATGGTGGTGTTATAGGTGGGCAATGCCTGGTTTGGGTGATTTCTGTTTTTATTTTTGTAGGCGACAGTGGTGTGGGGCATTGTTGGTTCATATGTGTTAAGAATAATAGAGTAGTAGTATGTGTAAATTGTTAATAGTAAAAGGGATGTATGTGTTATTATTATTATTGTAAGTTAACTATAAATACAAGTTATGTATGAGAGTTAGGTTAAGTTTTCTAACCTCTTTCTCCCTAATATTGCCTATAATATTGTGTTATATTAATTCTCTTAACTTAACATGGTATCAGAGCATTAATCTTGGTGCTGTTACTGTTGATGGTAGTCGATCGGTGTACTGTTCATCGAATTTTTTTTATTTGGTTGTGGCTTGTGGTAGTCCATCGGTGTGGTCGACTGGTGGTAGTCGATGGTGTGCTGCTGTTCGGCGTCGTGGTGGTGTTCAACAACGACGACGGTGGTGGCTTGTGGTAGTCGATTGGTGTGGTTGACGTTGGTGGTAGTCGACTGGTGGTAGTCGACGGTGTGCTGCTGTTCGGCGTTGTGGTGGTGTTCAACAGTGAAGGCAGTCGACTGTCTTCATGGTGGCGATTGTTCGTCGTGGTGTAGTCGCCTATCTTCGTGGTGGTCTGTGGAGGTGTTTTGGTGGTGTCTGGTGTTGTGGTGTGGTGGTGTTCGGTGCTGTGGTGGTGTTTAACAGTGAAAGCATAGGGTTTGGTAAAAACCCTAACCAACGAAGAAGAAGATCTGTTCCAGCCAGACCGGTCCAGACCCGGTCCAGTCCAGACCAGACCGGACCGGTCCAGACCAGACCAGACCGGTCCAGACCCGATTCAGTATCCTGATCAAGTCTAGCCAGACCGGTCCAGTCCAAACCAGACCAGACCGGTCCAGACCCGTTTCAGTTTGGTTCAGCTTTCAAGTGGGCTTCTCCTGTCCAGTTCAGTCCTGCAACACTTCTTATTTGCTATCTGCTTTGCTATTTGCTGCATTATTATGGAACCCAAAAATCCTGTGTTGCCTCCTCCTACTCTTATCACTGGTCCCATGACTTCTGTCAAACTCAATGAGACTAATTATACTTTATGGTCACGATCTGTTCAAGTCTTTCTTCGAGGAAAAGGATTTAAGAAATATCTGGTGGGTTCTAAACCCAAGGAGGACACTCCGGGGTATGATCAGTGGGAACAAGAGGATGCTCAGATTATTTCTTTATTGTTGAATAGCATAGAGCCCAATATTTGCTCCTCTTTGCTCTATCTTGATACTACCAAAGAGATATGGGATCACTTGGCCACTATGTATTCTGGTACAGGTAATTTTACCCGTACGTATGAGGTGTGCAAGGAGTACTTCCGGTTGGAGCAGAGTACTCTGAGCCTTGCGGATTATTACTCTTATGTTCGGGGAGTCTGTGAGGAGATGAAAACTTACCATCCGTTTACTACTGATGCAGCAGTTTGGCAAAAGCAACATGAGGACCTGAATGTTGTTCGTTTTTTGGTTGGATTGAAACCTGAATATGAGGCTATTCGTTCTCAGATTTTGGGTGGATCTAGTCTTCCATCACTACTGGAGGTTTTCTCTCGTTTACAACGTGCTACACTATCTACTACCTCAGTAATTGATTATAGTGTCTCCACTGATCGCTCAGCTCTTGTAGTTCTTAATAACCATAGTGATGGTCATCGAGGTGGTCGTGGTGGTCGCGGAGGTCGTACATGAGGTCATACGGGTGGTCGTAATGGATCTCGTTCTTGTACTCACTATCGCCGTGGAGGACACACTGTTGATTTCTGTTGGGATTTACATAGAAAACCCTCTGGTACTGCTAATCAGGCTTCTTATCAGGATGACACCTCGATTGTTGCTTCCATACCTCGGTCAGCTCCACCAGACACGGGTCAGTTACTATTACACTGGGTCGAGAGGAGTATGCTCAGTTCCTATCCCAGCAACAAGCTGTTTCATTTCCCTCCACTGCTACTTTTGCCCAGTCAGGTACTGCTTTCACATGTTTAATGTCCTCCACCCGCAGCCCTTGGATCATAGATTCTAGTGCCTCTGACCACATAACTGGTGCGTCTGACGTTTTCTCTACTTATCAGTCTGCTATTTCTGCACGTAGTGTTACTCTTGCTAATGGTACTTGTTCTAAAGTTTCAGGTCTGGGGACTACTCACTTGAGTCCTGATATGTCCCTATCTTCCGTGTTATTTGTTCCTCAGTTTTCTTTTAGTTTACTTTTCAATAGCAAGATTACTCGTTCTCTCAATTGTTCGGTAATTTTTTATCCCTCTTATTGTGTNTCTTTTAGTTTACTTTTCAATAACAAGATTACTCGTTCTCTCAATTGTTCGGTAATTTTTTATCTCTCTTATTGTGTCTTTCAGGATCTCAAGACGAAGAGGAAGATTGGTACGGGGCATGAAGCTAGTGGCCTATATTACCTTGACTTTGATTCATCTACCCGAGTTTTACAGACCTCGTTGTCTCCTTTTAAATGACATTGTCGTCTTGAACATCCTTCTCTCTAGAATCTAAAGCGCCAAGTTCCTAGTCTTAGTTATGTGTCGTCTTTGTCTTGTGAAGCTTGTCAACTTAATAAGCATCATCGTGTGTCATTTCAGTCTAGAGTCAATAATCGTGTGTCTAGTCCATTTGAATTAATTCATTCTAATGTATGGGGTCCAATAAAGAATATTTTATCTAATAAATATCCTTATTTTGTGACATTTGTGGATAACTATTCTCGTGTGACTTGGTTATTTTTGATGAAAGCTCTGTCTGAATTATTCTCTATATTTGAGATTTTTCGTAAAGAAATAAAAACTCAGTTTGGTCGTCGTATACGTACTTTACGTTCCGATAATGCTCGTGAATATGAATCTGATCATTTTTCAGCATATCTTAGTAAAACTGACATTATTCATCAGACTCCTTATGCTTACACCTCTCCACAAAATGGTGTTGCTGAACAAAAGAACCGCCATTTGTTGGAAGTCACCCGTGCCTTGTTATTTCAGATGAATGTTCCTCGATATCATTGGAGTGATGTTGTTCTTACTTCTTGTCATCTTATTAACCGTATGCCCTTCTCTGTGTTAAATGGACAAAGTCCATACTCTATTTTGTTTCCTAGTAAGCTCTTATTTTCCCTTCCTCCTAAAATTTTTGGTTGTGTCTGTTATATTCACAATTTGGGTCCTGGATTTGACAAACTTGATCCTCGGACTACCAAATGTGTTTTTCTTGGTTACTCTCGCACGCAGAAGGGGTATCGTTGCTACAGTCCTTCTCTGCACCGATATTTTACTAGTGTGGATGTCACATTTGAAGAATCTGTTCCATACTTTCCAGCACCCTCTCAGCCTTTGGATCTGGACTTTGGCTCCTCTTATATACCACCATCAGATATTCCGCTGCCCACTGTGTTATCACCTACTTTACCTCTCCGTGTCTATTCTCGCCGTCCTCACCCATTGACTGAAGTACCCGTACCGTCTTTCTTGTCGCCTTCTGATCCAGGAACATCAGGTAATTTAGATTCTTTACCTATTGCTCTTCACAAAGGTACTCGTTCGTGTGTTACTAATCATCCTATTTCCCATTTTGTTTCATATGATGTCTTGTCACATGTCTTCTCCTGTTTTACTTCCCAATTATCTGTTATATCTATTCCTAAGCATTTACAGGATGCATTATCTGATCCGGGTTGGAGGAAAGCTATGGAGGAGGAGGTGGATGCCTTACATCATAATGGAACTTAGGATCTCGTCCCTTTACCCTCTGGTAAACGAATTGTTGGATGTCGTTGGGTGTATGCTCTTAAATTTCATCCAGATGGTTCTGTAGAGCGTTTCAAAGCCCGACTTGTTACAAAGGGCTTCACTCAGACTTATGGTGTTGATTATGAGGAGACTTTTTCTCCTGTTACTAAAATTTCCTCTGTTCGTATCTTGATTTCTTTGGCTGCTAATCTTGACTGGCCCTTGTTTCAGTTAGATGTCAAGAATGCCTTCTTACATGGTGATTTGGTTGAAGAGGTCTACATGGAGCAGCCACCTGGGTTTACTGCTCAGGGGGAGTCTGGTAAGAGTGTTTGTCGGTTAAAAAAATCTTTGTATGGTTTAAAGCAGTCACCGAGAGCATGGTTTGGTAAGTTTTCAGATGCAGTTTTAGAGTTTGGTCTTCTTCGATGTCAAACAGATCATTCTGTGTTTCATAGGCAGACAGATGCTGGGTATGTCCTATTGGTGGTCTATGTCGATGATATTGTGATTACTGGAAATGATTCTGAGGGGATTGCCAAGTTAAAATTATTTTTACAGGATCGATTTCATACTAAGGATTTGAGAAAACTTAGGTATTTCTTGGGTATTGAGGTGGCTCGATCTAAACAGGGTATTTGTTTATCTCAGAGAAAATATGTACTTGACATGCTCGAGGAAGCAGGTTTGCTGGGTGGTAGACCGATTGATGTCCCTATGGATCCGAATCAGAAATTATTGATGGATGATGGTGTATTATTTGAAAATTCGGGTCAGTATCGCAGATTGGTTGGGAAGCTTAATTATCTTACTATTACTCGACCGGATATTTCCTATGNTAATCTTGACTGGCCCTTGTTTCAGTTAGATGTCAAGAATGCCTTCTTACATAGTGATTTGGTTGAAGAGGTCTACATGGAGCAGCCACCTGGGTTTATTGCTCAGGGGGAGTCTGGTAAGAGTGTTTGTCGGTTAAGAAAATCTTTGTATGGTTTAAAGCAGTCATCGAGAGCATGGTTTGGTAAGTTTTCAGATGCAGTTTTAGAGTTTGGTCTTCTTCAATGTCAAACAGATCATTCTGTGTTTCATAGGCNCTCAGATGCTGATTGGGCTAGATCTCCTTCTGATCGGAGATCAACCACTAGTTATTGTATTTTCCTAAGAGGTAATGTTGTCTCATGGAAAAGTAAGAAACAACCCGTGGTAACAAGATCCAGTGCTGAGGCTGAGTATAGGGCAATGACACATATGATAAGTGAGTTGACTTGACTACTACACTTCCTCTNGGACAGTCCGGGGTATGATCAGTGGGAACAAGAGGATGCTCAGATTATTTCTTTATTGTTGAATAACATAGAGCCCAATATTAGCTCCTCTCTGCTCTATCTTGATACTACCAAAGATATATGTAATCACTTGGCCACTATGTATTCTGGTACAGGTAATTTTACCCGTGCGTATGAGGTGTNGCAATGACACATATGATAAGTGAGTTGACTTGACTACTACACTTCCTCTAGGAAATTGGTTTTTCAGTTCAACTTCCTTTACAGTTGTTCTGTGACAACCAGACAGTTATCCATATCGCTGTCAATCCTGTGTTTCATGAAAGAACTAAGCATATTGAGGTTGACTGTTACTTTATTCGGGACAAGATAGTAGCCGGGGAGATTACAACTCCATTTGTGAAATCTGAAGATCAGTTTGCAGATATGTTTACCAAAGCATTGAGTCGTACGCGTCTTACAACTATTTGTTCCAAGCTTGGATTATATGATATATATAGTCCAACTTGAGGGGGATTGTTAAGAATAATAGAGTAGTAATATGTGTAAATTGTTAATAGTAAAAGGGATGTATGTGTTATTATTATTATTGTAAGTTAACTATAAATACAAGTTATGTATGAG
>CAUOFW020001914.1:586582-604959 GCA_963454935.2 Ilex paraguariensis
AGTCAGTATAGTAAGTCAGTTCATGGGATGTCCTAGAGTACCACATTGGGAGGCAGTTACTCGTATTCTGCGATATCTCAAACGAGCTCCAGGACTTGGACTGTTATATCGAGCTAATGGACATCTTAGAGTGAAAGGTTTCTCAGATGCTGATTGGGCTAGATCTCCTTCTGATCGGAGATCAACCACTAGTTATTGTATTTTCCTAAGAGGTAATGTTGTCTCATGGAAAAGTAAGAAACAACCCGTGGTAACAAGATCCAGTGCTGAGGCTGAGTATAGGGCAATGACACATATGATAAGTGAGTTGACTTGACTACTACACTTCCTCCAGGAAATTGGTTTTTCAGTTCAACTTCCTTTACAGTTGTTCTGTGACAACCAGACAGTTATCCATATCGCTGTCAATCCTGTGTTTTATGAAAGAACTAAGCATATTGAGGTTGACTGTTACTTTATTCGGGACAAGATAGTAGCCGGGGAGATTACAACTCCATTTGTGAAATCTGAAGATCAGTTTGCAGATATGTTTACCAAAGCATTGAGTCGTACGCGTCTTACAACTATTTGTTCCAAGCTTGGATTATATGATATATATAGTCCAACTTGAGGGGGATTGTTAAGAATAATAGAGTAGTAATATGTGTAAATTGTTAATAGTAAAAGGGATATATGTGTTATTATTATTATTGTAAGTTAACTATAAATACAAGTTATGTATGAGAGCTAGGTTAAATTTTCTAACCTCTCTCTTTCTCCCTAATATTGCCTCTAATATTGTGTTATATTAATTCTCTTAACTTAACAATATGAAACAGAGGGTGGGATGAGGTAGGGGCTGGGAGGTTTGGCATGGGGGGGGGTGGGGATAGTTGGATGATGGTGGTGGTAATAGATCAGTATATGTGTTTTGGTTTTTGCTTGCTTCTATGTATGTTAAACATTTGAATTAAACTTATGTTCAATGTCTCATTCAAGTCATTTTAGAAGCTTTAACAAACATAGATAGATGTTTTTTGCTATAAAGATATTTGTTTGCCTAAAACTTGATACCTTGGAGGACATTTTCATATTTCAGTGAGTATGACTCATAAGAATGACAAAGCTGCCGATTTGCTTGTTGACTTGGACAGTGTTGTTAGAGAGTTTGTTGTTGTTTGTTCTTGTGTTTTGATGGTGATGGTTGCTTTGTGGGCCAATGGAAAAACAAAGAGATAGATAATGCCTAGGTCAGTAGACACGTTTCACCAACAAAGTGAGCATCTCCATAGGTTGATAGGTGAAAGCGATAGAACTTGTTTTGAACAAATTATGATGGATAGACATACATTCGAAGTCCATTGTTATTTTAGCTAGTGATGTTGGCAGACTAACCGACACTAAGTATGTTCGTGTCGAAGAGATGGTGGCGATGTTCTTGAGTATCATAGTGCTTGTCCTCAAAAACTCTCTTTTATTATGTATGCCATGTATTTCTCAAGCATAAGAAAGTGTTTGCGGTATAGTAACTCGGAAAAATCCGTCGTCTCCAGGGAACAAACACAATTTGATTGGTGATGTTTGTGTAATAAATAGTAGAAATTTTTAGTTTTGTAGAAAAGTGGAGCAATGAGTTTTAAAGTACTGAAATCAATTAAGAAAATAATCAGCCAATCCTCAAGAATCCACTCACTATAATCAAACATTTTGACTCTCAACTTTAACTCATCCGACATAGTATTCAAACTAGCTCAGACAGAAAATGTTCAACTAAAGTCAAATTTATGCAATATTTAACTTTGTAGATAAGAAATAGGAGTTAGAGTAAATCGCGCTCAAATGTAAAACTGGTTCCCAAGTATTACTCGTGTCGGTCAGCCCATCGAAGGGAAATCAAGGTAGTTGTTTAACACCAGGTTTTCAAAATAAGTTTTTCCCTTCAAAGTTTTTGGTCGGTTAAAAATTACTAGAGAATCAAAATAACTTGATCATGGATGAGATTCATTCCTTGGATTCACCGAAATTTTAACCGGAACCAAAACCCATCAAATTAAAACTTGGAAGAAAATAACATGAAAGACCAATGAAAATAAACAACAAAATGAAAAGAAACAACCTTCAATAGATTAGCTTTGATGAACAAAGCTCAAATACAATGATAACCCATACAACTAAAGCTCTTGAAAATGGAAGGAAAAATGTCTCCGTTGTCTTCTCCATAACCCGACAACTTTCATACAATATAAAAATTTTAAAAAAATCTCAACAAGAACTCTCAAACTAAGGAAAAAGCTCTCTCATCTGTAGGAATGGCTAAGGTGAGCGGCTTGGGTGGTGGAAGCTTCCCCGAAGAATCTGCTCCACCGGTGTTATCCAATTAGAATGTTTACCTTGTTGTTAGGAGATGAAATCTTCCAATAAGAGGGGTTGCCTAGGGGTTTGGAATCGGCCCCATGTTGTGCAAGTGGGTGGGAGTAACTTCACAGTGAAGGAATGAAGACCTCGGAAATTGTGAACCTACTTAATATGTAGAACTTGTGTAGAATCGATTCTAGGCTCTGTATTGATCGACGCACCAATTCTAGCATAGTNGACTTAATATGTAGAACTTGTGCAAAATCGATTCTAGGCTCTGTATTGATCGACGCACCAGTTCTAGCATAGTAGAATCTATTCTAGACTCTCTAGACTTTGTAGAACTTGTTCCACTCTGGTAGAATTAGTTCTAAGCTTTTTGGTCTTCATAGTACCAGTTCTTGTAGAACTGGTTCTTGCTGCCTTTCCTCAATTCCTTGCTTTTCTTCTCCGGATTCCAATCCTCTTTTCTCCTATACTTTCCATGATTTTCTAACTCAATTCCTTCATGGTCCTCTTCATCGCCTTTGCACCTACAAACTCAAACACAACAATTAACCCAAACTTACCGCAATTCGAATATATTAAACATCAAACAACAATGCGACATGGATGAATTAACCCAACAATTATGCAACTCTACACTCTTAACACATAGGACATGATGACAAGAACTGTCCAATAAGGTTCAACTTCAGTTAGGCCCAAAATAATAACATTGATTTGAAGTGGAGGTAGTTCATAAGTTGTTCCTAATGTCATATTATTCCATTTTGAATCATAGTTATATTGTAGACATGTACTCATTCCTATTCATCGTATTTAGTGATTATAGGGATGTGTAGGGGTCCTAGATGGCAGTCATGTTAGAGCCAAAGTGCCCCTAAGCAAGATATAGGAATAGGAAGGGGTGGACAGCCACAAGCGTGTTGGGAATGTGTGGGAAAGACATGAAATTCATTTACGTCTTGTCCAGATTGGAAGGGTCTGCTGTTGATTCTAGGGTTTTACGAGATGCCATTACAAAGATAAATGGGTTAAAAGTGGACCATGGTAAGCTCAACCAAACTTGTTTTGAGAGTCTTTAGTATTGACTATTGCACACTTACTTTTTAATGGATGTTATCATTGGAACATGGTTAATAATCATGCAGCAGTTGAGATTGACACGGGATGAGGAAGACGTTTTGTTGGATTGCCTGATGGACATGAAGTTAGAGAGACTGAATAACAACTTTGGTGTTTTCCTCGAAGGAGCTTGGTCTCACTTATGGGAATTGGTAAAGGATCGTAGGCAACAACCATGAATATCTATGGGCCTTCTAATGGACGTCATTATATTTTGGAAGAGAAGACGTTTGAAGATGAAGGAAATGGAGGCTTCGGGAATGCTTCAGACCTATATATATATATAGGAATCATTATTTACATGTGAATGATTTCAAAACTTATTTCACAATGCCATTAATTTATGAATTGTTTGTGCAGGAGGATATGTTTGTAGCCTGGACTTGTGTGAATAGTTGTCTGAACTATGAGATATTCACATAAATTTGTGGCCCACATGGGGAAGGTGGACACATGTTACCAGACGGCAACGAGAGTGTGTGCTTGACTACACCTAATCCGCGCAGGACTTCCATGGAAGTGATTGTCATTGATGATTAATATCATGTTCCTATGTGGGGTGTAGGTAACTACTATTATATGGTGCAATAGGATGTTGATGAGAACATAATATTGCATATCTTCGGTTTCATATCATTCATCTTAGCTATATTAATTACTTATTTCTTTTGTTTTAGTTTAGTTTTGTATTTTATGGAGAATATTCATGTTTGCATTTTTGCACACATTTTAATGTTATGGAGGACTTGGAGGTTGAGTTAGGAGATCCAGAGGTTGAGCCAAGAGCATTGCAAGCAAAATTGAGGAAAATGCCAATGCAACCGGTAGGTCTTCTACCGGTTCAACAACAAGCAGAATTATATTCTACTAGTAGAAGTTTATTCCTACCTGTAGAAGTAGAACAGAGACCTGTTCTACCGGTAGGTTGATACTGTTCTATCGGTAGGTCTTAAACACAAGGTTGTTCTACCAGTAGCAGTGAAAAGCTACCAGTTTTGCGAAACAAAGAGCAGGCCTATGGGTAGGTCATTTTGTGCTTTCTTTTGGTAGGTTAGTGTGTTTCTCCTGTGAGGACTGTTTTGGAAATCCAATTTGCTGGAATTCAAAAGGGCTGTGTAATTGGTGGATTGAAAGAGAGATTCTTTGCAATTTAATTCAAGATAATATTTTTAAGTGCAATTTCAATTTCAATTCCAAGTTTTTTCGGCTTTCAATTACAATTATGTTTTCTTCAATTAATTTTGTTTTTAATTTCATTATGAGTTCGTTTGTTTAGCGGGAGAATGGTAGAAAATGCAAGAGAAATTTTTTAAAATTTTAATGTGTTTGGTAAGCATGAAAAGGAAAATGATAGAAAAAATGATTTTCTTTAATGCTTGAATTTTCTTAGAAATAACTAACTTTTTTTTCTTGTAAAAAATACAAGAAAGTGNATCCAATAAGGTTCAACTTCAGTTAGGCCCAAAATAATAACATTGATTTGAAGTGGAGGTAGTTCATCAGTTGTTCCTAATGTCATATTATTCCATTTTGAATCATAGTTATATTGTAGACATGTACTCATTCCTATTCATCGTATTTAGTGATTATAGGGATGTGTAGGGGTCCTAGATGGCAGTCATGTTAGAGCCAAAGTGCCCCTAAGCAAGATATAGGAATAGGAAGGGGTGGACAGCCACAAGCGTGTTGGGAATGTGTGGGAAAGACATGAAATTCATTTACGTCTTGTCCAGACTGGAAGGGTCTGCTGTTGATTCTAGGGTTTTACGAGATGCCATTACAAAGATAAATGGGTTAAAAGTGGACCATGGTAAGCTCAACCAAACTTGTTTTGAGAGTCTTTAGTATTGACTATTGCACACTTACTTTTTAATGGATGTTATCATTGGAACATGGTTAATAATCATGCAGCAGTTGAGATTGACACGGGATGAGGAAGACGTTTTGTTGGATTGCCTGATGGACATGAAGTTAGAGAGACTGAATAACAACTTTGGTGTTTTCCTCGAAGGAGCTTGGTCTCACTTATGGGAATTGGTAAAGGATCGTAGGCAACAACCATGAATATCTATGGGCCTTCTAATGGACGTCATTATATTTTGGAAGAGAAGACGTTTGAAGATGAAGGAAATGGAGGCTTCGGGAATGCTTCAGACCTATATATATATATAGGAATCATTATTTACATGTGAATGATTTCAAAACTTATTTCACAATGCCATTAATTTATGAATTGTTTGTGCAGGAGGATATGTTTGTAGCCTGGACTTGTGTGAATAGTTGTCTGAACTATGAGATATTCACATAAATTTGTGGCCCACATGGGGAAGGTGGACACATGTTACCAGACGGCAACGAGAGTGTGTGCTTGACTACACCTNCCAATGAAAATAAACAACAAAATGAAAAGAAACAACCTACTCCGATACTTAAGTCAGTAAGGATAATGAAACGAATGGAAGAAGATAAGGAGTGTTCAACGTACCTTTCACCTTGGTTCCTTTTGGTTTTTATAGATCGTTGTCCCCTTAGGGTTTCCATGAATTTAGGTTCAAGGTGGCACACCTTCCTTCTATTCAATCATTCAGTTTGGGAAGTTACTAACATTTCTCCAATAATTTCTCCTGATATCTACAATTTCGTTAATTCGTTTATCTGATTGCCTAAGTTATAGGCGTATCCTTATCCTTCTGTTTATCTAAAACAGCTCGAACATATCAAATGCCGATCACATTTGATTTTTGACGAACAGATTAAGGAACGTGATTTGGCACAAACCGATTTTCTCANACGAACAGATTAAGGAACGTGATTTGGCACAAACCGATTTTCTCAATTGCCTTGTTGAATACTTTACCGGACTCGGTTTAGTACAACTGAGCTCTTTCATTACTTTACCGAACGGACTGATAAGTTCGATCATAAAGAGAACCAATATATTGCCGAACCTCTAATTAGTTCGATTCAGTTAAAAAGTTCTTAATAGAAAATCCTTCATCACATGACTGATCTTATCAATATCACGTAAATACATTTAATATTGTGTCACGTGTAATAATACGAGGTTTAACCCCTTCACTAGACAACTATACAACGTTAAAATATGAGAATACATGAAAAACATTTTATTTTCACTTTTGTCTTCCAAAAACACAATAATGTCATCTACCTCCTTCGTCTTTAATAGCAAATTTAAAGTAACCCTAATCACCACTTACTCTTCTTCCTTTTACTCCTGTACTGACCCGTCTCTCNTCCTTCGTCTTTAATAGCAAATTTAAAGTAACCCTAATCACCACTTACTCTTCTTCCTTTTACTCCTGTACTGACCCGTCTCTCTCTCTCTCGCCCCTGCGTTTTCACACATCAACGAAGACCAAACCGTCATGCCTCTTCTCCATCTCTCTTTAATTCTGCCTTTGAGTCCCTACAACTTATTATTAGCAGATTTAAGGGCTTCTCCGTACAACCCAGGTTCTATACCTTCACCTATTATTTCTCCCCAAATTTCTTTAATTATACTAATTCAATTTAAGAATCAATTATGATCGCAATGCCTTGCACCCTTTGCCATTCTAGAAATCAATTAGCAACCCACACTCTGTTTCTTTTAATTCCAAAATTACAGGAAGTAATGTCCAAAATAAAAATGGCTACACCACTTCCCACACATCCTCCCAGTTCATATTTCGCATTGTCAACAACCTTCGCCTCGCCTTCGCCCTTCTCTGTCAAACGTTGGTTGTATTTTGTTTCTTGGTATTCCACAAACATCACTGCACTGCTTCATCAGGTGACAAATTTTTGTTAACAAATTATTCCTCTGATGTCTGGGGTTAGTCATTATCCTCTTGTAATTTTATACATTTTGTATAGAATATAATTTTCTGTAATCGAGCGCCAAAATTAGTCATTGAATTCAACCTCTGGAATGAGAAAATAGAAGTAACTTTTAATTTTTTTTTATTTAAGCTTGCATATAAGTCTTTATTATATAGTCAAAGAAATTTGAATCTTTTGATACTTGTAGCTGTAGTGGGTATTGGGTTTGAATTTACTTAATGAGTTCTGGTTGTTAGTATTTGTATAGAAATCCAATTGTGTTTCTTTTTTATTTTTATTTTTACTTTTGTTTTATGGCGTTGTTTGTTGTTTATTGTTTGTCTTCTTGAATATAATACAATGAAAACGTGCAACGACAAAAAACTCTGCACGGGAAGTGTTTTGTAGACTTTAGAGGTAGGAAATCAATTTAAAGTGCCTAGAATCGGTACAGTCTAAAAGAATGAATTAGTTGATGTTACTGCTATTATTAACTTTAAAAAAGATAGTGGACATTAGTTATTTTATTAGGAAAAATTTTGCCTGACACAAAGACCTATAACTTTGAATAAGAGCAAATATTTTAGTTATATGCATGAATTTACTAAAGCAAAATCGCAAAAATGGGCTGCAAATATAAATACTACCAAATTTAGAATAATGCTGTATTCAGGAAAACCTCTAATATAAGTAAATGGGCAATCTTCACCACAAACGTACAGGTTTGAACTTGTTCATTTGACAATGAGTTCATAACTAACATACTCGGTATCTAACACTTTACTACCTTGAAACTTGAGTCTGGTCTTTTGTCATTTGCATTAGACCAAATAACTCCTACCCAGATATGTAGGATTCTGGAATAATACAATCAAATTAGATGTGCTATACCTCATCCTTCTCATGACTGCTGCTAGATGCAGGATTCCATAACTGCTGTTAGAATGAATGGGGTTATGAAATAACAATTAAACTTCACTTTATGTGAGAAATTGGTAGTATTGTGACCTTTTGCCATAATTTGTGATGATTGCTGCCATATGGTAATAAATTTTCATGAAGTTAGGAGAAGAAATGGTTGACACATTTAGTTCATGTCGACAACCAAACATATTGGTGAATCTTATAATTTTGTTGTGAGATATAAATAATTTCTGCATCTGAATTTGATTTGTCAAGTTGGTTTGAATTGAAGGCTATTAGAAACTCGCCCTATATCATAACAGTTGTTGCTCTGAATACTTATCTTACACTTTACCTATATCTGAGATTGGATAAACGATCCTTGTTATAGTATTAACTTAGCCTTAATTGGTTGAACTGCGATTTGTTTAAGTGAGAAATGGTAAAAGCCAGAAAAAAAATCTTTACATATGTGATTTTTATTATAAAAAAGAAAAGAAAACAACTCTTTGCATTGAACTGCTATATTTATGTACATATGCACCTATGATCAGTCTTGAGAAATTGTCTTCTCATTCAGTTGTACGAGTGTTGTTTTAGATATTTTGCATTTGACACATTGGAATGAGTCTTCCATGGGATCCACATAGACCATTATTCCCATTTGGAAATCCATTTCGTATTGTGTTACCTAAGGGTCCACCCTCTCTCCATGGCTCCATGAACTGTTGAACACGTTTGAGGAAACCTTGGCAGAGGGGTTTAGGAAGTTTAAGCCAAAAGACAGGAGGCTGTACTTATCCTATCATGGATGAGGTTTGTAATGAAGTCCCTCTGTGACACGCACACTAATATAAAAGTCCTCATTACCTCCTTTGAACTCCCTGTGTTGAATTAGGATGAGAAATGAATTGATGTATATCTGGACAATAGTGTGAAGTGGTTTGATATCTGCATTGCTTTTAGGTCTGAGCTGTCACGCCTGAATCAAGGCCATCTCTTATTTCAATGCGTCTTGCATAACTTGGAATGCCCCACTCCAAAAAAGTTTTTGCATGCTCATGCTTCATTTGATGGAGGCAGCACATTAATTGAAAGAACTCAACACTTGAGAATTGTTCTTCCATGCTAGACAATCTTACTAAAACACTTAACCATCCTAAGGTGAAAAACTCAACCAAAGCCAAGGTTTTGACGCGTGCTATGTATGGAGTTAAGGTGGTAATTTTGTTTGTTTGTAGCATCTTTATGGCTGCATTCTCAGGTTCGGTATAGAAGTTGAGGGATTTCCAAGTTCTCGAAATATGCTTGTGGGCAGAAGCTTTTATCGAGCTGTAGCTTTTTGTTAACAGAGGGATAAGAAATATATTTTCGAGTGGAAGTGTACAGTGTTGAGAGAGCTTGAGGCAAATTATATAGTTGTCAACATATTGTACCCCATGATCCAGAATGGGGTGTGACTTGTTGAAGTTGAAGCATTCCAGAATTCAATCTCAGATTTGGGTAAGAAGAGTGAGAAGCTTTCACAAGGATTAGATGTTCTTGCAAAGGAAGTGGATGGCTTCTCCATATTGTTTTGATCGGATGTGATGCTTTGATTTGCAACTTAAGAGTGGGTAGATGTTCATCCTTTTGACCCACAACATTGTTCTTGCTTTATTTGTATATTTTATTTTATTTATCTACTGCAATTTTTGAGTTTGATGTTTGCATCAAGCTAACATATTTGAACATCTTTTTTTAAGTCACTATGCACACCAGTGTTTCGATATAGGTTTCTGAACTGATGCTTTAGTTGCTTAAAATGAACATCCTAGGCAAGGGGTTTGTTGGAGTAATAAGTAGTGGTTTAAATCAGAACTTGCTAGGCACCCCTTGCGAGGAGAGTAGATTGCAAAATAGACATTTAAACTGAATCTTTTGACTCTGCCTTGATGTTTTTGTTTTGTTGTTTACCTTTTCTCATGTTGGTACATCATATTTTTACCTGTCTGATCATGTTATCTTTGAACTTGCTAGGAAGCAAGCACAAAATGCTGGTCTCTTGCTTCCATTTGATTATGGAAAAGAGGAAATGTGGTTGCTCACATATAATTGCTGCTTAAAGATTCTTTGGGAAAAGTAAATCACCGAGTACAATTATGTTTCTTGACATTTCTCCAATTATGATTTATTTTTTGAACCTTCTCCAATTATGATGAGAGACACGATATATAAGGATGGAATCAAGAATGATGTGTTTGAGCTAACTTGAAATATTATTTTCTTTAGTATATTTTTTGGGTTTAGTTGTTCTGCGCTAATTATTTACCCATGTTACCAAAAAAGTGAATTTATAGAATTGTAGTTCACGACTTTAATATATATGATTTTCTATGAAATATAGTTCACTTGCAACGCACGTGTTTATCAACTAATACTACTAATAAAAGTATTTTAAGTGAAAAAATTTTGATTCACTATTTTACTCTTATAAAAAATTTTAAATACCACGTNACTATTTTACCCTTATAAAAAATTTTAAACACTACATTATCTTTTCATAGTTAAATATCTAAATTACAATCACAATCTTATGTATTTAAATCTTTAAATTATCTTATAACATCTTTTTTAATTCTCTATTATCTTTGTATAAATATCAATATCTATGAAAATTTTTAATTAACTATGCAACCCTTAAAAAAATATGTGTATCATTATAGTTTTCAATAAAGTATTCAAAAATTTTATCAATAGATCCTTACTTTTTTCAAAAAAAAAAAATAACATTATCTCTATATATGTATTTTTTTTTATCTATATTACTAATAAAAGTACTTAAAAATAAAAAACTTTGAATTCACTATTTTACTTTTACAAAGAATTTGAAATACCACATTATCCTTCTGTGTTAAATATTTAAATTACCATCATATACTTATGTGTTTAAACCTCTAAATTACCTATAATATCTCTTTTAGTTCTTTATTCACTATGTATAAATATCAGTATCTATGAAATTTTTTAATTGACTGCATTACTTTTAAAAAATATATGCATCAATATAGTTTTCAATAAAGTGTTTAATTTTTTTTTTAAACTTTCATCAATCTAACATTATTCATTTCAAATATAAAAATAACATTATGCTTATATATGTATATTTTTTTTTTTATCTAAAATTGTAATCATTTCATTTTTAAGATAAAAAATAATCTTTTATGTAGTTTTTAAAAATAATTTTTGTTAAATTAACATAATTCTTCAATCACAGTAAAATTTTTATACTTTATTAAGAGTTTATATAAAAAAAATTGTAGTGTATTTCTAAATAAAACTTGAATTTTATAGTTTTAATATTCTTTTAAAATATATATTATAGAGTAGTGTATTATATTTTAGGGTTAATAACACTTTTAGTCTCTGAAATATTCATGTTTTATCAGTTTGGTTTTCATTGAATCAATTTTGTCAATGTGGTCTCCAAAGTTAATGGTTTAAATAATCTTTACACAAACAATTTGTTAAGTTTTTGACAGAAGTGATAACATGTTGGTCGCGTGATACTAAATGATAGAATGACATGTAGTCACTTACATAAAAAAACTTAATGAATCGTCTGGTTAGGGACCATTTTATAGACCAAATTGATAAAATTCGTATATTAAGTATGAAATTAACAAAAAAAAAACGCTATTTTAAAAACCCAAAGTGTTATTAAAATTTTATCCTTACTGACCTAAGAATATTGACAATTATTGTTATTTTATTCAAGTTAAAACTTAATTAAACGAATTCCAAATGAATTATTTTTATCTTTTTTTTTTATAATTAGAACAACAAATCGTTGGGAACATAAAATATTTTTTGAATTTTATAGTATAATACGAGCTATAAAAATATGATTTTTGATAAATTTGATATGATATTTAATGTAAGTACACATATACCTAATATTTTTTTATTAACATTGTGTATGCGAAAATTATTTACGTGCAAAACACGTATTGCATAGCTAGTATACTTATAGGTGGTTGTAACTACTTAGATAAGTATGATTTCATGATCTCCTAAATTGATTAGGAGATAAAGACATATCCCTAACCAACCACCAATCACCAGGTCAAGCCCAGTTGTTCCAGGTGGGCAGATCAAGGTTCGAGTTTGGTTCCAAATATTGACTCATAAAATACTCACATCTCCCACTCGCCCATATAGGGCAAGTCGTCTCCCAAAAAATCTCTCTTTCACTCATCATCTCATACAAGAAATGGTACATGAGACCTCACAAGAACCATATGCAAACAAGATGAATACTATGTTAAGTTATCATCAAACTAACACAGTACATCACTTGGAAACATCTCGTACTACCTTAGATCATTCGATTACACATGAGATAACACTCTTAACCCCTCAAAATAAGCAATGCTAAACCCCAACTATGTAGTGCACTCATGACTTCATCGAAAAAATAAATACAACAAAGTTGCCCGACAATGAGTTACAAAACATGGTGTATAATTGAATAATCTTCCCCGGCCCTCATGCCAATCAAACTAGACTCAACTGCTTTCCTAGTCATGCCTCGCAAGACTGCATCAATCATGGTCCTGGGGTACATGCTAAAGTAACAACATTGAGCATCCCTTTCATGACATAGTTACACGTCAACCAGGATATATATAAGAAAAGAATCCATGTGGCTCACACAGTGTTGAAGTAGGGATCATTCAACACTCACCATTATCAGTCGGCTTCAAGCACATACGGTATGAAACGTATGCTATGACGTTGTTCTCTAAAATAATAGGCATGTCACATTTGAAAGAATAAAAGAACGTCATACAGATCTTAGTCTAGTCACTACAAAAGTGTCTAACCTAAAGTTTTCAACCAAGTCACTCTCATAGCGCTAGCTTGAAAACTCACATCCAGTTCTATTTAGGCTCCATAGAGTTATAGAGGTACTCTATGCTCAACCTAATGAGGTCTCATCTTAGTTCTAACTAAGGTGACATATGCAATGATGTTTGTGTTTATCTTGTTCACCTCTTAGGCGTCAAAGATATAAAAGTCTCATCTTGCTCACTTTCAACACCAAGGTGAATCACCCGTGTGAGTAGGTCAATTCAAGCCTAGTGACACATTTGACATAAAGATGCGTATTTAAATAATGTAACAACCATTCCAAGAAGAAATCATATAAGGATTGCATACTCATAATAAGATCAATTACAAAAAGAGTCCAAACATATCAAATCTATGAAGTCCCATGTTCCTAATATGGGACAAAAAAATTTTGGCAATGGGCTTAGTCAATGGATTAGCTACCATATTGCTAGTAGAGATATGCTTTAGGATTACCACCCCTTGCACAACCATATCTCTAATGTAGTGATAACAAACATCGATGTGCTTGGTTTTTCAATAATACTTGGGATCCCTCACATATGCCAAATTGGATGTGCTACCACAATATACAAGTGCAACCTCATGTGTATGGGATGTAATATCTAAGCACTAGAGGAATCTCCTCAACCAAACAGCTTCTTGGACAACTACTGAATAAGCCACATACTCTGACTCCATTGTGGACAGGGCAATGCAAGTCTGCTTCTTATCGCACCATGAAATAATTCCACCTTCCGGGGTGAATGCGTAACCCAACGTGGATTTACGCTCATCTTTGTCACTATCCCAACCAGCATTGTTGTAACCTCTCAGTCTAAGATCTCTACCATGATAGCATAAGACAAGGTCAACAGTCTCATGAATGTATCAAAGAATCCTTTTTATCGCTTTCCAATGAATGGGTTCAAGATTACTCTGATAGTGACTGACCATACCAACTGCATAGCAGATGTCAGGTCGAATACACAACATAGCATTCATCAAACTATCAACCATAACAGTATAAGACACTCTGGACATTTGATTCTTTTCTTCATTTTCCTTAGGGCATTGGTTGATGCTTAAGGCATATCGTTTCTCCATTGGAGTGTCTATGGATTTTGAGTCATGCATGCGAAAATGTTCAAGGATCTTTTTAATGTAAGTCTTTTGAGACAAACTAATTAAGCCTAACAAGTGTGTTAATTAGTTAGGTTAATTAGTAAAGCATGAATATAAAATTAGGCTAAAAGTGTGTTGTTACAGCAAATTAGGGTTAATACGAAAATTCTATATTTTGCAGGATTTTATGCGTAATTGCTGGAAATTATGGGGAGTAATCTGTAAAAGTCTAAACTAGCAAAGGATGCAAATGTAATTACAACAAGACCATGCCAAAACAAGGAAGAACTTCACCACAACAATCCAGAGATTTAGCATCGTCTGGACGGTTACGAAACCGCCTTACTTCCTCTTCTACATTCCACCAGATTCTTTGGCCTATAAATAGGCCTTGCCAACATCATTGTCGAGAGTTTGGAGGAGGAGAGCTTAAGTTTAAATCCAAAGAGAGAAATCAAGGGAGATTAATGAAGATTCAAAGAGAATCAAGAGAGAGATCCTGTCTAACCTACTCTCCAGCCAGAATTTATGTTACTTCTTCATTTTTGTTATAACTTTCTACTTGGAAGGTTGAACTTCTGTCCCCTTTGTGCTTTAAGTGGTATTAAAGTATTTTAACTATTCCTCGGGGAAGGAGTGTCTGTGTTTTATTTAGTATTGTAATGAAACTGTCTTGCATCTCTTGCTTGTTAATAGCAATGGGGTGTGAGTAGTCCACTTTTACCTTTTAGTGAAGGGTGAACATATGTATATTATTGTTTAAGCTATGGAAATTCCGATGTTTAACTATGCTTTATTGCTATATATACCTCCCTTTATTGATGGACGGTTATATTTATAATATGCTCATGGTTATGATCACCGAGTAGTACTTAATATTCTACACCATCCTATCTACTAGTCATGTACTTCATGCATGATACAGTGATGTACGTGATTGGGCATTGCGTAAAAGGCGATTGATTGATTATAGACGNGGTTATATTTATAATATGCTCATGGTTATGATCACCGAGTAGTACTTAATATTCTATACCATCCTATCTACTAGTCATGTACTTCATGCATGATATAGTGATGTACGTGATTGGGCATTGCGTAAAAGGCGATTAATTGATTATAGATGGGTTAAGTCTCGACCTAGCAAATGCTTTTGATTCAATGAGTAAATCGGAATTTCGTCATCAGTGAATCATCAACTTGCCTGTTGAATAACTATAGTATTCCAACTTAATGGCTTGCCTTCTGGTTCGCTAGGGTTGTTTAACTGATGCATGGTACAAAACTGTTGATTGAATAATTCAAGTATTCTTNTGCTTTTGATTCAATGAGTAAATCGGAATTTCGTCATCAGTGAATCATCAACTTGCCTGTTGAATAACTATAGTGTTCCAACTTAATGGCTTGCCTTCTGGTTCGCTAGGGTTGTTTAACTGATGCATGGTACAAAACTATTGATTGAATAATTCAAGTATTCTTTCTGAATGGCTTGCCTTCTGGTTTACTTGGATTATTTGATTGTCGCATATACCTTCCGGCTAACCTAACAAGTTATTGTGTTATGGTTTAATATACATAAAACCTACCTGTAGATTTTACAGTGACCTGAGAGTTAATTGTTGTAAGGTGACNACTGATGCATGGTACAAAACTATTGATTGAATAATTCAAGTATTCTTTCTGAATGGCTTGCCTTCTGGTTTACTTGGATTATTTGATTGTCGCATATACCTTCCGGCTAACCTAACAAGTTATTGTGTTATGGTTTAATATACATCAAACCTACCTGTAGATTTTACGGTGACCTGAGAGTTAATTGTTGTAAGGTGGCATTTCCAGTACTTAATCAATATAATGCATATGAGATCCTTGAATTGAAGGGTACCTTTTATATTATTGTCTTTCACCAGTTTACCTATGCATTTTATTTTTCAGTTTTATTTACCAGTTTTAAGCTCACATCACAAGCTATCTCATGTTACACTGCTTTAATAACAATGTCTCTGTTCTTATTTTAAATCCCAGTTATTAAAACTCTTCATGGGATCGACCTCAACCTTAAATCAAGAAAGCTACAATTTGACCACTTATACTTGGGTGTATGATGTAAAGTAGGCCACGAAACAGGTGGAATCACAAACTGAGAGATCTCCTCGACTCTCACACTATCTTAACTCCAAGCACATAGCTTACCTCACCCATGTCCTTCATTTCAAAAGTAGAGCACAACCACTTTTTAGTGGCGACAATGGTCTTCATATCATTCCCAACTAAAAGGATGTTATCAACATACAATGTGAGGATAGGAACACTTTTCATGGATCCTTTAACATACACGCAGTGGTCTTCTTCAATCATATCAAAACCAATAAAGGTGATTGAGTGATAAAACCATAAATACCACTACCTAGACGATTGTTTAAGGTCATAAATAGAACGTTTGAGTCGACAAACTTTGCGCTCTTGCCCTTTTACCTCAGAGTCATCCAATTGATCCATATAGACCTCTTCGTCTAGTTCTCCATTGAGAAATGTACTCTTAACATCCATTTGAAAAAGTTCTAAATCTTGGTTTGCGACAATAGCTGGGATTAGACAAATAGAGACAAATCTCACCACAGGGGATAATGTCTCTTCATAGTCTATACCCTCTTTTTGGGTATAACCTTTCGCCACAAGGTTATTTTGAGCCATTGAAATCATCTTATCATTCATAGAAGCTAAAAACTCATTCCCAACAAATGAAGAAAATGTTTCATTAATGGTAGTAGGCTTTTCCTCATCGATCGGTGAATACATGAAAACATTTCCTTCAATATCAAAATGACGACAGGGAATATGTCCACTCTCGGACTTGAGAATCTTGTAAATCTAGTGATACATTCCCACTATTTAGTACACTCCCACTAGGTTGAAGATCACCCTTAATAACCATAGAAGATGGTAAGAGATCTGCAAGTTCCTCCAATTCATAGAAGTCAAGATTCTTACTAGTGTCACCAATGCTAGGAAAATTCGTCTCATTGAAATTGATATCGTGCGACTCCACTTCAATCGTTTGTTCATTCGGGTGTTTACCATACATCACATATCCCTTTGAGTTTTCTGAATACCTTATAAAGATATACTTATTTGCTCTAGGGCCTACCTTTCCATATTTATGTGATGTATTGTGCACATAACCAGCTGAACCCCATGGGTGCAAATGCCCCGAATTAGGCCTTTTGTCATGCCATAACTTGTATGGGATAGAAGGAACTGACTGAGAAGACACTTGATTAAGTATGTAGGTAGCGATCAATAATGCATCCCCTCAAAAAGATATTGGGAGGTTGGCTTGTGCCATCATTGACCTAACCATATCCAATAATATGTTCTATTTCTTCTCTCTGCAACACTGTTTTGTTGCGAAATACCAAGAATAGTAAGTTATCTGCGTATCCCCTTTTCTTCACACAAACCTTTAAATTGATCAGATAAATATTCACACCCACAGTCTGTGCGAAGAACTGTTACACTCTTTTCTATTTGATTTTCAATCTCAACCAAGAAACATTTGAAACAATCCAATGCTTCATGGCAGTAAACTATCAAATAGATCTAACCATATCGCATGTAATAAGCTATCAGGGTAAGAAAATAAGAAACGCTATGACGTGCCTTCACATTCATTGGTCTACAAATATCGGAATGGATTAACTCTAGTTGTTCAGCAGCTCTAACAGTCTTGCCAAAAGGCTTTTTGCAGACTTTACCAGCCAGACAAGGTTCGCATATAGGTAGGTTGACTTTAGCGAGAGAACGAGATCCATAATCTCATGTGAAAATTATTACTTTCAATTTTTTATGGCATTTAATTACACTTAATTAATCAAAAATACCACATAATTCATTCATACAAAGAACAATCATTCCACGATGCCAAAATATTTTCTAGGATCCTTACTCCACTTGAAAAATAGTAGAGGGTCACAAACGGTATAAAATTACATGTACATATTTTATAATTATTTCTGGGTTCAAAAGATACCCAAAAATACCAAATAATAAAAGAAAATTCTCATAATTTTTAATATAAACCCAAAACAGTGGCTATGCCTCATATCCGACCTCTTTATGTTAAAAATATACCTCTGGAATTTAAGTTGAACTTTTAAATACAAATTCTAAAAGAGTTTTCAAACAAATAATAA
>CAUOFW020001914.1:606721-638049 GCA_963454935.2 Ilex paraguariensis
TGTCGATTGTAGGTGCCAGGGTGACCTGCTCAAAGCAATTTTGTCTGCAATCAAAAGGCATTGTAGAGTTCCATGATGTTGATTCTTTTAATTAAACATCAAATGAAAATAAAACTAAAAACTCTAAAATAAAAAATCTCCGAAATTAAGTTGATAACCAAAGAAACCTCTCACTCTCTCTCTAAAATAATAGAAACAAAAGAAAAATTTACCTTCAAGGTGCTTGCCTGTAACCATTCAGTACCACACCAGGCCCATTTTTCACTACACAACATTCTCAAACTACTAAAAAATTTATGGATAAATTCCAATTATCCACCAAATAAACAAAATTTAAATTGCTTTCAAACTTGTTCCAATCAATTTTTGGCGGATAAAACCCAAAATAACATCATAACACTAATTTTCTTTATAATTTATCTATGTTTGTGCATGGATTTGGGTTTCATTCTTCAAATCCAATAATCATTAAAGGTTGGAGAGAGGGAAAATACACAGACTATAAATATAGAAGGGGGTTGTGGTAATAAAATGCATAGGAATTAGATTTTATTGCGTTATCATTAAACAAAGTTTAAAAAATAGTAAGAAAAACTGAATTGATAAAGTGGCTAAAAAATATTAACAGTTTCGAACATAGAAAAAACCTTTAGAGCTTCTTCTAAGCTGAATCTTCGAACGCCTGATATCCAGCGTCCGTGAATCGATTCTCGTGAAAGCAAAGGGCTCCCTGCCTCTCCCCCTTTCCTACTCGCATTCTGGTACGCTTTTTTTGCTCAAATTGTTTCTAATAAACAAATCTCTCTAGCTAATCATGGAAGAGGGAGATGAAAAACTTGGGCGTGTTTGGTTTGTGTTTTGAAAATAGTTTTTTATTCTCAAAACACAAAATTTTTTGAGATGTTGTTTGGACAGTAATTTTCAAAAATAATTTTTTAAAACAAGTGGGAATTGAGAACAAAAATTAGAGAACATCATTTAGATGTTTTTGTAGTTTTCAAGTCTGATGGTGTTAACGCACTTTTATAAAAGATGGGCTGGAATTTCGTTAGATTGCTATAATGATGCAATAATATCCAGGGCTTTGGAAGTTAATACTACAGAATTATAGTGGTTCATCAGCTTAGGAGCTCGGCTAATCCACTCTGGAATGGAGGCTCTTGCTCCATTTGTTTCATTCACGGTGATTACAAGGTTGCTATGACTTCTTTGTGCCACTAGGGTTCCCCCCCCCCTCTGTTAGGAGGTGCTACATTGCATTTATAGGGTCATTCCTTGCTAAGTGGGATCCTAACCGAGATTCTTGCCCTTACTTCGTAGGGTTCTCCCTAATTTTAGGAGAAGATCTTGGTTGGGTGAGATTAGGTGCCTTGATTATAGCTTCCTAACGCTTTAGGAACCTCTCGTGATTATCCAACTATTGTCTTGGTTGTCATTGTCATTGCTTATCTCGAGGGGACCTCCAGCTCTACTCTTTCGAGTTCTGCTTGTCTAGTCTAACCTCCTGGGCTGATCTGACTTCCTGAGCTGGCACTTGGGATTTATTTTGAGGTATCATCAGTTGCCCCCTCATCCCTTGGCCCAAGTGAGCTTGGGCATGGATGAGCTGTTTTCACCTTGGTCCAGACCTGCGCCTAGCTAATCTTAGTCTACATGTGAGATGCACGTGGGAGGCGCTTTTTGACGGTTACAACAATCATGGCTCCCTTAGTTCTCGCGCACGCCTCATCCCATGTCTTTCAAGCCTTAAATGCTCAAACGACTGAAAGAAAACCGCACAAAACCACCGTTTATCTTCTACATTGTTCACCTTCGTCTCCGGCTCTTTCTCTTTGCGACTTCTGGGCTTTCCTCCACGCGATTCTCTTATTCTCTACTCAAGAATGTGCTTTATGGGTTCGACTCGAAGTCCTGCTTTGCTCTTCTCCTCCAATTTTGTCCTTTGGTTGCTGTTTGCTGTTCTTTTCCCTGTCTAGGTACACTTCCTTCTGCCCCTTTCTCTTTCTCTTTCTCTTGCCTTTCCTCACTCTGGATCCCTCGTCTTCGAGGTGACCATTGTTTTTCTGAATTTTTCGATTCTTTTTCTTTTGGAATCGATATCGTTGCCTATCTCCTCTTCCCCGCTTTGTGGATTGGAACTCCATTGTGCGAATTCTTATTGTTGGGAGGTACAGTGCTGACCCTAGGATTATCAGGGGGTGTTTAGTTAGTATTCCTCCTTGTTATCATTCTTTCGACTTGCCTTTCTCCTTGCCAATCATGTCTGCCTCCTCTGGAGCAACTCCTTCCTCAAATTTCCCTCTTAGACGATAGGTTTGCCGAAAGAGATTCTGAATTAGGGGATGTAGGTAATGAGATTGACAACTTTTCCGGTGTTGAGGCTGTCGATACCGAGGTGGAGTCCAAGGAACTCTCCNTTAGGGGATGTAGGTGATGAGATTGACAACTTCCCTGGTGTTGAGGCTATCGATACCGAGGTGGACTCCAAAGAAGTCCCCTCATCTTCCTTTCATGTATCTCCTAGTGCTGACAAGGGTAAGGACAAGGTGAGTGAGGTTGGGATTCCTGATAGTACAACGGGTATGGGGGCTGCCTTCAGGCATGCTGAGCTCGTGGGTCCCAGTGGGGTGGATCCTATTCTTATGGAAGCTTTTAGTGCTCGCTTTGGTTTTCCCCCTGGTGTTCAGCCCTGGTGCCAGGATAAACTCACCTCATACGTTGCCCAAGTGCACAAAAGAGTTTTTTTTTTTTGTGGCCGCTTTCGAGAATGACCTTCATTTCCCTATGCATCCCTTCATCAAAAATGTTCTGCAGTACCTCAATGTCTGCCCTGCTCAGCTTTCTCCTAACTTCTGGCGTGTTTTAGTGGGTCTTTTAGTTTCCTTTAAGAATCATGGGCTTGAGACTCTCACAANCTCCGAACTTCTAGGGTATTTTAGTAGGTCTTTTAGTTTTCTTTAAGAAGCATGGGCTTGGGACTCCCACAATTTCTCTGCTTATGGACCTTTTCAATGTCAAGCTTACCTCAACTGAGGGTTTTCTATATGTTTCTAGGCGGACCTCATCTAGGCAGATCATCACACACCTCCCGAGTTCTCATAAAGGCTGGAAATTTTTTTTTTTCGTTAGGGGTGTCAACTAGGAATACAACCCTACTGATAAAATAGACACTCTTGGGATTCTCAGAGCCTGGTCAGCCCCAGATAACTTAGGTGAGTTCTTGCCTGACTGAGTTGCGGTTTGAAGATTTATGAGTTATTTTCCTAACCTCTGCATTTTTGGTGTTCCCCCTTTCTTAGGCATTCGACCTGAACTCAGCGCCGAGGACAAGCAGGTGAAGCTGAAGTTGGCTGAGTATAATCCAGAGAGGTACTCTGAGCTCCTTAAGCCTTGGGTATTAGAAAGACAGGGATTCGGCCCTCCTCCAATCCCACTTTCCTTTATCCGACCTGAGGACATAGAAGGTAATGCTATTTCTTTTATTTAGTTTCATTGTTTTCCTCCCTTTTTTTTTTCCTTTTGACTAACCAGCTCAAGCCAAATCTCCCAGGGGCTTCTCTAATGAAGCCTACCCCTGATATGCTCTAAGCTAAGGTAGAGCTATTGAAGAAGAAAAACAAGGGTGGTACCAGGCGCAAGGCTGAGGGTAGTTCTGATGGGAGCCTAGTTACTCGAGCTAAAGTTCAGAAAATGGGTACTTCCTCTGCCTCTACCTCTATCTAGAAGGCTCCACAATCTCCCTTACATACTTCACCAACCTCAAGACTTCCTCTCCCCCAAAGGACCCGACCTTCCATTGAAGATGCTCCTGGGCGAGACCAGTCCTCCCCTTCTACATCTGAAGTTGAGAAGGCCCTGAAGACTGCCCACACTTTCCCTAGTCGTGCTGCTTCTACATCAACCAAGGAGACCTCCCAACCTCTCATGACAGGCAAAGGGGTCTTCTCAAAGTTTGAGAATTCTCTTATTACCGAGGTGAAGCGTGCTGCAGAGGTCATTGCCTCCATTATCCAGAGTTTAACATTGATGCGGCCACTTCTGTACGCCTGGGAACCTGTGTTTCTACTGCGATGTATGGCTGTACCTCGGTAAGATTCTAATTTGTCAAATTCTCCTATCTCTTTTTTTGGTTGTCCTGCACTCTTCCCTTTACACTAATCTTTCATACTTGTCTTCAGACCACCATTCAAATAAGCAGCTTGTTAAAGTGAATCCAAGCCTTGGAGGGGTCGGCCAATGCTTCCAAATCTTTTGAGCTGAAATGTGCCAATCTGACCTTTGAGAATAATGACCTTAAGGTCCAGGTAAAGGAGTTGCAAGAGCAAGTGGAGCAGCAGTCTTCCCTTGCCAAGTCCAGATAAGAGGAGCTCAGCAAGACTAAGGAAGACCTCCGGTCAAAAATCGATGACTGGATCGAGGAGAGCCAGAAGTTCCTTGATGCTCTGGCTTCCTTCAGGAACATGAAGAGGGAGTACGAGGTGCTAGCAAAGGCCAATGATGTTGTCAGGGAGGAGTTAGGGGCTGCCAGGGAGGCGCTGGAGGTGCGAGACACTACCATCTGGAAAAAAGATGAGCTGATTGCCCAGTTAGAGGATGACGTTCTCACCAGGTGGGCAAAATGGTGGATTGCTTTCCAGGGTATAGCTGAAAGGACTTACCTTGTACTGAACTTTGACTTTTCAATTCCCCCTGAGGAAGAGGCCGAGGGGTCTGATGAAGAAGAGGATGATGCTCCTGCTCCTTCTGTTCTGAAGATGTGCCCATAGACTCTGGAGGGCTCATTCCTCTAGTTGAGACTTCCTCAAGATGCTTATGCCTCCTTAGGCATCTCTCCTCCTCTAGCTACTGATCCTGCCTCTTTGCCTACTCTTGGCCCTTCTGAAACTTCAACTGTTGCTGTGCCAGAGAGGTCGCCTGCTGAGCTGAAGAGCCCTTCTTCCATTCCTCGTGCTGAGACATCAGTTACTGCACTGCAGGGCCCTTCATCTATTCTCCCTTCAAAAACTTAAGATTTGTAGCTTTGGGCTAATTATCTCAGAATTGTAACATTTTGAAACAAAAATTTCAGAATTGTAGCATTTTGTATCTTTAATTTATTGCTTATAGCTCTCCTTTTTTCCCTTTGCTTTTAATTTGTTGGTACTGCTTATAGCTCTCCTTCTTTCACTTTGCTTTTAATTTGTTGCTCTACTCTACCATCAATCGAATATGATATTCCTCAACTCTTTGCCCCCTTTGCTTCAGGGGGTCATTCAGATCTCCTTGAAGTAAAAAAGTTAGGAATAACTGCTGATGTGCCTAGTTGAGCTTCGAGCTTCTTAACCTGCTTCTGTCTGAACTCTAGCAACTGACCACCAGAGCTCTGACCTTACCTCATCCCTTAAGGAGCTTCCATTTGCTGACTTGCGTAGCTGATTTGCTCCTGGGCTAAATAACCTCTGAGTTGGCTCGAGGGGGCCCTTTGGTAAACCTTAGGAGTCATGTGCACGTGTAGCCATTGGTTAGGTTCTCTTTTCTGCTCGTGAGTTCAACAGATTTGATTAGGTGAAGTGCAGTGCTTATAATCATGCTCTGTCCAGTGGTTTCGATGTTCCGAGGTCATATACTGCCATGGAGCACACGCAAGGTGACAACCTGGAAGAGCATGCATAGATGTAGCTGCTTGAGTGCATTGACTTCCTCATTTTCGACTTGTTGACCTCTTGATATGTAAGGTTTTGTTTTGACCTTTCTTTTATGCTCTGGACCTCTCCTTGGAGGTCTGCTTGTTTTTATCCTGGGGTGTCGTTGATGTTTGCTTTCAATGCATATCCTTCCTACCAAAAAAGGTTGCTGCTTCCTTAATTTGGAAACCTAGGGGCACACCGACTTAAGGTCTTGTGTAATTAACAACTTCCTAAAAATCTGGGGTCTTCAATGTATTTCTATAAGTACTGACTATCACTTCCCTCCGGGTATCCCTTTGTTATTCTTGAGGGCTTAACGCCTTATATCTCATTCTCTTTTCTTTTTCGCCTGAGTCCACTATGTCTGTCCTCTTTTCTGCTCTGTTTCAAGAGCGAACCTCATTTGAGGTTGAGTGGATGTGGCATACTCGCTACTTTGTTCCCCTAGTATTGACGTCCTTCGATTTAGAGAGGATAAAGAAGAAATTCTTTCTTGATTTAGACTTACCTCTACGTGCTTCAAGCTCCGATGAACCCTGTAATTACCTTCTTCTAGGGGAGACGTGCTTCTTTGAAGCAGCTTTGGAGTTAGGTCTGTGCCTTCCCATTCACCCTTCTATTGGATTTATTTTGGCCTATATCGGCTTGTGTCTCTCTCGTCTTTCACCTATGGGATGGACTGTCATGACCAGTTTCTTCCTCTTCTAGTCTCTGCGAGGTAATGACGAGTTTCCTACGATTACAGAATTTCTTTACTATTTTGACATTGAGGAGGATGAAGTTCCATGCTTCGTCCGCTTTCGGTGGAGAGACTTCGGTGGAGAGACTTCAGGCTACGTCGCTTAGTGTTTGATCTTCCCTCTCCTCCTTCGGGATGGGCCCAACGCTTTTTCTTTACTTCGGATGACTCATGGAGGTCTTCCGAGGTGGGCACTAGGGAGTGTAGAGTCCCTCAATCCTGGAAGGGCTATTCTTACCTAGGTGAGAGTGACGAGGGTCCCTCTCTTGGGATCAAATTTTTATGATGCTATCTACTTATCTTGTTTTTTTTTTTTTTTTGATGTACAAGTGTTCTTGACCTGAACTTGCTTGAATTGATGAGAACATAACTAATGACCCAAGCTGAGCCCATGTCCTTTTCTGAGCTCATGATATCAAACAATCTATACTTGTTTAGTGCTGCTGCAGCTGAGCGAGACTTTTCCTTTTTTCCTGAACCCGACTCTTTTTCTTTAGAATCTGATAAGAACGAAGACACTGGAGCTCCTTCGAAGAGGCGCAAGAGGGATGGTTCTTCCTCCCCTACCTCAGACTCTAGCCTGGGGGAAGTTCTGTTCTCCGCTGCTGGGCAAAAACTGATGGATCTTCTTTCATCAGCTGAGAAGGAAAGGGATGAGCTGAAAGAGGAGAACCTTCGTCTGAAGGAGAGGATAATTCAGTTGGAGAGACGACTAGGAATTTTGCTTTGATTGATTCCTTGTAACTGTTGATGTTCTAAAAACCTCAACTTTCCCATATTTGCTGCATATCGTGGACGATTTGTGATTTGAAGAAGTCTTTTGTTTTGTAATCTCTGATGTTTCTAAGCTCCATAACTCTTTTGATGAATTCATCGCGAACCCTAAGGTTCTTATCATGAACCGATGAGTTCATCGTTCTTTGTAATGAATTAGTAAGTTCATTCTGAGCTCTTCTTATGAACCGATAAATTTATCGTGAGTTCAGGGATTTCTTTATTAACGGGTAAGTTCTCTGTGAGCTTCAGGGCTCTTTTTATGAACTGACGAGTTCATCGTGAGCTCTAAATCTTTTTTTATGAACTAATGAGTTTTTCGTGAGCTCTAAGACTCTTTTTATGAACTAATGAGTTCATCGTGAGCTCTAAGGCTCTTTTTATAAACTAATGAGTTCATACTGAGCTCTAGGGCTCTTTTTATGGACTAATGAGTTCATCGTGAACTCTATTTGAGTGGTTCCGCCACTATTTCAAAGCAACCATTCCCCCTCCCCCTCGCCTCTCTCCTCTTCCATCCTCTTTCTTTTTTTTTTTTTTTTTTTTTTTCTTTTTTTGCATTTCAACTCTTCTGATTTTTCAATGCAATGACAACAAACAACAAATCTCCTTTTCACCATAAGGTGAAAAAGTTATGAAAGTAACACGACAATTCCATACTGAAGTCATCACCATATTGTCCTAATACAGTGCTAATGATTCTGTGCATTTTTCTAAGATGTTAATTACATTAAACACAATGCACTTGTAACAAAAAAACTATCTAAATAATAAAGTATTGAATAACAATACATTAGATGTAGCACATTTTGTTCAATGGACTTCAAGAAGAAAAAAAAACTCATACCTAGTTGAAGAAATCACCGACTGGGCTAGGATTAGGCTGGGATGGTGGTGGTTGTGGGTCTGGGTGATTTCGGATGGTGGTGGTGCTGGGTATGGGGGTTTGGGGGTGTTGGGGATAGGGGTTTCCGATGGTGGTGGTGCAGGGGCTGTGGGTTTCCGATGTTGGTGGTGCTGGGCTTGTGTAATAGTGATGGTGGTGGTTTCGGTTGGTGGTGGTGGTGGGGCTGTGGCCTTGGTGGTGGTGTTGCTCGTGGTGGAATGGATTCTATGATTTCAAATTTCAAATGAGGTAATTTGGAGAAAGGAAGGCAGAAGGGAAAGAGAAAGGGGCCAGCCAGATAGCAACAATAAAAATGTTGGTTCAACCAACGTTTTATTTGACTTTTAAAAAAAAAAATTTTAAAGAAATTTGTTCGAACAACGTTTTTACAGAAAAATGTTATTTTAACTGATGTATTGTTCTCTAAAAACATCAGTTTGAATAACATTTTCAAAACTTTATGAGTTTGAGAAATAATTTGAAAACTATAATATTTTGGATATATTTTTGAAAAGCCCCATGGGTTGGGTAAAAGCTCATTGCATGAAAGGATAGGTATTAAATTGTGTAATATTCACTTGTCCACTTATTATTCATTTATTCAACTGTGATACTATATGGTAATGATAATGCGGGTCACCATTACATTGAATATTTTCAGGTCGTTGTGATGAGACCATTGTGTTGCACATGGCCACCTAAGCAAAGTAGAGAAAGTGAATGCCAATTGTCATTCCAAGAATAAATATATATGAAGCAAAGAAGACAAACCCCACTAAAGTCCTGAGATTTTGATAGGGAATTTGGGTTACTGAGTTAGTGCGTGGTTGTGGCCTTGAATTTTTAAGGTTTTTCCAAAACTAACATGTCAAAATCTGTAGCACAAATGACCATGATAGGGCACACGTGTTTTCTATTCCTTTTTTTCTATTTTTACAATTTGACATCTGTCTATGTATACACAATATTAAAAAGAAAAAGGATTTATTAGGAAGGCATAGGATGAAAAGGAAAATGTTTCCATCCACAAAATGAGTACAAAATTTTCATGCAATTGAGCTCAAACCATGCCATGTTTATTGATAGACAACAACGACTGTTTAGGTTAAGCGGTATTTCAATCGCCCACTGTCTGCATGTCAATAACATTATTTGACCTAATGTATTGATCTTATTAATTGTTGTTGTTGAACTAATAGTAGATCCGGCCTATTAAATATTGAGATTTGCAATCAATTCAATGTTAGCAATAAAATAAGTTCTGTTTATA
Organism: Ilex paraguariensis; assembly: GCA_963454935.2. Classification (NCBI taxonomy): domain Eukaryota; kingdom Viridiplantae; phylum Streptophyta; class Magnoliopsida; order Aquifoliales; family Aquifoliaceae; genus Ilex; species Ilex paraguariensis. The sequence goes on from CAUOFW020001914.1 coordinate 616,057, forward strand.
TTACTCTTTGCATTTTAGGGCTCAAGGTCCTTAGCTATAATATTTGTGAACATTGTAACAATATGGTTACTTCTTCTAAGTTTTAAAAAATTTCCTAAAATAGTATTTGTTATATATATATATATAGACACACACTTAACACACACCCCGAAACGTAGCGGAGACGGCGTATTAAAAAAGCTTTTGTTAGATCACTACACATGCCACAACTTTATGTGGAAACAAAGAGGAGCTGCTTATTTTATTTCTATAATTGACTAGTGATAAATGCCCATGCAGTTTTGAGTGCATATAAAATTTATGCACTCAATAGGTGGTCAAATGTGAATAGTTGGGCAAAGTGATTTAGTGATAAGCATCTCATTGTTCTCATTTCATTTTGCTTTTCAGAGCCTCAAGTCAAAAGTGGGAGGACAGATAAGTTGCATGAAGTCACGCAGGCCACCACCACAGCCATGATAGGGCCACCGCCTCCCACCAACACCACTATCGATATCTACGTTCATATTTTCTACACATCATCCTATGTGAAGAAGCTACTAGAAAGCTATGCAACTTTGAAAAAGTTGAGCTTTACCATGCCTATATATAGGAACCTTCCCTTAATCCCATTCCTCACAAGTCACATAGAATTGGTGTTAAACACATACTAAAGTCATTTATATATACATAACAGGGGAGAGAGAGTCTAGCCATTTGAAGTTTGGAAGCTTGAAGATGGCTAGTTCCAAGGTGCTAGCTGTTGCTTTCTTGGTTATGCTCTTTGTGGAGCTTGCATTTGCCGCAAGATCATCAAAAGAGGTCTTTGGTAGAGGAGGTGGTGGTGGAGGAGGAGGAGGAGAAGGAGGAGGTGGAGGAGGTGGTTCTGGACCTGGTTCAGGTTCAGGGTATGGTTCGGGTTCAGGATATGGCTCGGGATATGGTGGTTCAAAAGAAGGATATGGTAGTGGTGGTGGTGGAGGAGGAGGAGAAGGTGGAGGTGGTGGTGGCGGTTCTGCTGGTGGGTATGGTTCCGGATATGGGTCTGGCAGTGGCTCAGGGTACGGGTCTGGAGGAGGGATAGGAAAGGGTGGAGGTGGCGGAGGTGGTGGTGGCAAAGGTGGTGGTGGAGGTGGTGGTAGTGGGACAGGAATTGGTTCTGGCTACGGAAGTGGTAGTGGCTCCGGATATGGAAGTGGAAGTGGTAAAGGAGGAGGAGAGGGTGGTGGTGGTGGTGGGGGAGGAGGTGGAGGTAGGGGCAATGGTTCCGGCTACGGTAGTGGCTCTGGCTACGGGTCTGGATATGGTGGCGGTTACGGCGGTGATGAACCATGACTTACATGAACTCTTTCCTTTAGCAGAGCATTCAGAATTCGGCAAAATAAATTGTAACTTTTCACCATTATCATGAACTGTGGTGGTGAACGTTGTATGCTTTTATAGATTTGCTATAAAAGTTTGTAGCTTAGATAAGAATATCTATTATAACCATTTATAATGACCGAATAGTTTATTGTTAGGTTTTTTTTTCAACATTGTCCGTAGCAAAAACAATCCAAAATCCAAATAATCGGTATTAGCACGGTCATAAAAACTATACATCATATCCTCTGATGGAAACCTTTTATGTGAATCGTTCGATATTAATCTAAGGGCCTCTAAACAAACAAGGCTTATATTAAATGCCAAAACTTACGAAATTTGATTATTAACCAAATAGAAAAGTTCAACTAAATAATGATTGCAATACAAATTCTATTAGAAATTATATAATTTGAGAATTTAATGATTATGGTTATTGGATTGTCAGTAATTTCCAACATAAATTGCAATTCACTATTAATTTATGAGTAATGTTAGATTGACTTAAAAACTATACTTAAAAATTAAATTTGATAATCTCAACCATTGAATAGGTAGTTGGTTCCAATAAATACTGGGACCCATAATGAAATTAATGATTGAGATTATCAAGTATACTTTTTAAGTCTATATAACATTATTCTTAATTTATTGATAATAATATATTAAGTCCCTAAATTATATTTCTATAGCATTAGTGATACTTTCTTGATGCCCTAAACTATGTTACAGATGGACCAATTAGTTTTGACGTGGTGTAGAGTTGTTGCATGCACATGCATTGCTTTCAATAGTGACATAATTCCAATTTTGTTTGTGGGTACATATAGTTGCATTCCTTGTTGCGAGATAGGAGTCAACCGCTAACACTGGTAAGGTATTTGAGGACTACATGAAGGCATTATATAACACATAAAAAAATTACAAATAATTGTCCAACTTCATAAAGAAAATGGCCCAAAAACATTCTTATCAGTTCTTTTAAAATAACTTGATATATATTGTCGAGCACATCCTTCATATATAGAACTATCACAAAAATATATAAAAGAACTCTCCAAAATGACACTACATATATAAATACTTTAGAAAAAAAAAAAACTAACGGAACCTAATAAAATTTTTAATTTTTAAGTAATAAATAAAATTTTGCTCATTTATAAAACGTATGAATTTATCACCATTGTCACCAATTGACCCAATAACACAACATCATTATAAACTCAATCACCAAATTTGCAATGCACCCCGTGTAATAAAATACCTCAAGAAAAAACAAAGAAATACTAACAAAACATGCTACTAATAAATAAAATTCATCACAAATGAAATACAAATTGCAACCATCTATATAATAAAACTAAGTTCATAAATACTGTAAAAATAAATAAATAAATTTGCTATCTGAAATTCCACCGACTTCCTAAATAATGTATACAACCTGTAAAAGAAAATTATATTTAAATGTTTTCCCATTCTCTAAAACATACAATTTTTTTTTAATTCATCCACATTCAAATAATAAACAGAGATATGTCAGTGTGTGTTTAAGAGATGAGAGAGATAGTTATATGAGAGATGAACGTTAGAGTTAAGTTCAATTTAAAAGACATATGAGATAGAGATAGGAGAGAGACAGTTATATGCGAGATGTATAAGGTATGTGTTTATATGCGAGATGTATAAGGTATGAGAGAGAGTGAGAAAGAGATGAGTGAGTGTGTGTTTAAAACGTCTATGAGAGAGAGAGAGAGAGAGAGAGAGAGAGAGATGAGTTAAATGAGAGATGAGATTGTTAGAGTTTAAGTTTAATTAGGATCCTCGGATCAATAATTGTCAAAAAATCTGAGCCACGAAAAGCTAAATACAAAAAAATCTAGTTACTTAATTATATAAATGTTTTGATTTGGGTCAAGATTTAATATTTTTTTAATTTAGTATAAAATTTAATAAAAGATTGGTGTGACTTTTTTAATTCAAATTTAAGTTTGTGTTTAAAATTGATTAAGAGATTTGAAACTAGATCATATAGGGGCGCAGTTCCCCCGTTGTTGGAAACTAATTGCACACAGTATAGTTTAATGAAACGGTATTCTTTTTTGTTTGGACCCATAACTCATTTCTCGTATTCCCTTGCACGGCGTTGTTTTAGATTTCAACCATTCACCAACAAAATATGTTTTCACTTATGTAAGAGGCCAATTGTTCCCCTATTATTGTATCTATTCTTTTTTTCATCACCCTATTATTTTTGTATTTATTATTGTATCTATTGCATCATACTTGTTACATAAAAAATTATTGAACACAAACGAATTATTTTACAATAATATATATTTCTCTATGTATATTCAAGTTATAAATCATCTATTGATATCCATTCCTTTATGCAATTGGATTCTCATGATATTTGTTTTTAATTTATTTAACAACAACGTGTAAGTTATGAAAAAATAAAAATAATAAGACATAGATATATAAAGACGACAAGTGGTAAAAAATTAATTGCAGTAATTTAAGATAATTTCACATTTAAATGAAGATTATAAAATCAAAAAAATAATCATAAATATATAATCAAAGTCAATTGAACAAAGTTTTAAAACTATAAAATTGATCAAAACCAATCATAACTCATATTCTCATAAAATACAATAAAAAATAAAAATAATAGGGCAAATATCACAAAATATATTTAAATAATTTTTATATTTATATATCCTAATTTATATAAAAAAAATTAAAAAAATCTAGGCTAGACTCGTGCCCACCTTAGCCATTTGCCAAATCCGCTCATGCGTCATGTTTCTAGTAACGGGTTGAGGTAGGCACGGGTTTACCCTCAAATTATTTTTAAGATTTATATATGTTTATGGAGATATATAAATATAAACATTATTTAAATATATATTATTATGAAATAATTCGTTTGTGTCCAATAAATTTTTATATAACAAGTATGATATAACAGGTACAATAATAGAGTAGCAATACGCCTCTTCCATATGAAGTGGAAAACAACATGCTTTTTGGCCTTTTTTTGGTGAAGGATTGAAATCTCAGACGACGCCGTACAGGAGAATGGAAGGAATGAGTTATGGGTCCAAGCAAAAAAACGGTTCCATTTCATTAAATTGCACTGTGTGCTGTTAGTCTCCAACAGCATAGGGGCTGCACTCGATCATATAGAATAGGAGCGGATGTAACAGCGAGAACGAGAACTAGAATGTAAAAGCAACTCAAAAAATCCTAGAGTAGGAGGGTCATGTTATATTCATATTGTGTAACACTCCAGTTTTTTGGATCCGTTACTTGATTAAATCAATCGATCACAATAAACCATAAATAAATATCAGAATATAAAATCAGGGCTTTAATTGCCTCAATAAACTTATAATCACAATTTTAATCTCTAAATAACAATAAAAATAATCTCCTCAATATATAAACAAATCTATTCAAATTATATGTCACACCAATAAACTCACAAAGTTATAAATCTGGAACTTTTTCATACCTCAAATTTGGTCCTTCCCTCAAGAATTATATATCACCACAATAAACCCACAAAGTTAAAAATTATATAAAGACTCGTCCATCTACGATTCCTCAAATATAAACTTTGATAATTCCCTATGAGATTATTCTGAAAAAAATATTAAAAGCGGGGTAATATACAATATTGCAGGAAACAATATGCTCAATAAGAAAAATATAAATGATCAAATACTAAATAATTCAAATGATAAGAATTATAGATAACGAAATCAAGAATCACATTGAATAAGCAACATAACTCAACTGCTATCAAACATAGCCTCATACTCGGTTCTTCTTGGTACATGACAAGTAACACTTTGACATTTAAATTTCATACTCATATCAAATTATTACACCTTGCAGGGCTGTAATCCCAATCGCACCCCATATGACCATAATCACATTTTACCAATTATGCCTCAAATACACTTTGTATATGTACTAATCAATCCCAGAGTATTTAGCCTTATGTACAAGTCAACCGATAAAAATTGACAAAATTTTATATCGATCAGAATAATCAATAAAAATACAAATTTCAGATAATCAAATAACACTCTTTGTAAAGCGATTTAAAATACAAGAGCATGTTGTATACTACTATTACCTCAAATCCATCAATAACTCTGATAGATATTAAATTCGAAATACCAAGAATCAAATACTTAAATTTTAAAGAAAAATCACCGCTCAATTTTTGACCCCAAAATCTCATGAATTTTTTTTCTTCTATTCCATTTCTGTCTCTCTCTCTCTTCTCTTGCTGCCTCGGTCCAATGGCCAAGTGCTTTCTATTTATAGCCAAAGTTTTTGGCTATAAATCACATGTCAATTGGCTTAAGTCATCATGCTTATGTCCCCTAGCTTGCATCACATGGACAATTGTCCATTTATTTTCCATTCTCTTTTTTTTTTTCCTAATAGACCACATGTCTAATGTTATATATATATATATATATATATATTGTGTATATCTATACATATATACTGACATATATTATATACGTAACAAATGTATTACTCATATGTTATATCACGATCACGAAATATGAGCTATATTATAATTATTTAACTTGCTTTCATATAAAAAATTCATATTTAAAGTCCAATTATTTATTTAAAATTTTTAAAAATAACCCTTAGTTATATACAATCATAATTGATGACCTAAATTAGCGTGTTAGTGATTATTTTTTATACGGGTCATCACATATTGTTTACACCATAACAAAAAAAAAATTGATAAGATAACAACGTGTTTACACTAACTCATGAGCTTTTACCCTAACCCATGGGGGTTTTCAAAAATATACCCAAAAGGAAGTTTTTCTCAAAGTATTTCTTAAACTCAAGTTGTTTTAAAAATGTCAGTTAGAATGACGTCTTTAGACTAAAAAGACTTCAATTAGAGTAACGTTTTTAAGCAAAAACGTCAGACCAACTGACGTTTTATGTTGCAAGGTAAAAGCCATATAACACACGTAAAAAGTTAGTTGGACTAACGTTTTTCTTGTAACTGTTTTTATCCTTCTCTTTTTTATGAGTAAATTTTTAATTTTATTTATTAAACAATTTAGTTATATTCCGTAAATAAATTTTGATCATTTAAAAATACATAAATTTTCATTGGTTCTACTGACATTTTACTGAAAACCTAAAACTGTTTTTCTCACTCTCTTTTTTATGAGTAAATGTTTAATTTTATTTATTAAAAAATTTAGTTATATTGAGTAAATAAATTTTGATCATTTAAAAATACATAAAATTCCATTGGTCCTACTGATGTTTTACTAAAAACCTAAAACTGTTTTTCTCTCTATCTTTTATATGAGTAAATGTTTAATTTTATTTATTTAAAAATTTAGTTATATTTAGTAAATAAATTTTGATCATTTAAAAATGCATAAATTTTGATCATATCAAAAATTAAAAAATTGAAAATGTATACATATAATTAATTTTATGTATGCATTTGTTATCGTTGATCATGTCGACAATAATGTTTATTAAGTGATGTAAAAATATAAGTTATTCATAACCAAAAAATTGAGTATTTATTTCATAACTCTTTGCAATGAATTTGATGGGGTAAAAAAGGTTGTCAATAATGTGGTTGATATTCAAAACAACATAAAGGATTATCGAATACACATAAACATGATGAGATAAAAGTGTCAGACGCATCATTCTCCAAATCAGAGAAATCAGAAAGTTCAGGATCAAAAACATGTAACGAATCCTCTAAAATTTTAATTTCAGCATATTCAGAATCAAAATGCTCTGTTTTTGCATAGTGAATTTCATAGTAACGATCAAGACAACGCTACATTTGATCATTTTCATGTTCAAGTCTTAATATGACCTCGTTGTGATTATTTGAATTTTGTGAATTGTAAATATCAGTCGAACGTGTCTTTAGTACCGCAAGTTCATGTCAACGAAAAAATATTTCAAGGTCATAACGTTTATCATATAACTGTCGTCATCTTAACATGTGTTCGATATGAGCACCTGGAGGTAGATAGTCAATTGCAGGCCCACTAATTACATGTTCAGTTTGACCGAATTGGTGATAAGGGTCGATGGTCTTATTGCAGAATGCACGCTTTCACCCATACCATGTTACACTACTGGAATCAGTATATGATCTAATAGAAAGAACTTTGTTCATCGATGTTGATCTTTCAGTTGAGCGTTCACGTTTGTTTGTTGAAAATGAACTATTTTGGTCATTACGTGAAGAAGAACCTTCATTGGTTTGACTGTATTTGTGTATGTGATATACACCTATGCATCTTGTTTGATGGTGGTACATTTATACAATTGTGAATGCTAGTATATATATGCTCGATTTGACAATTTAAAATTATAGTGAAATGACATCACACTGCAAAGTTCGGAACTGATTTTGTGACTCCCCAAAAATCGGGGGTCCGGTTGATCACTCATCAACCCGCGGAATACCTGTGGAGATCGTATAACTCGATATTATATCGTTGTGTCCCATTTATCAGGATCTATAATTCAACAAAATCGAGTGGAGTCTCTTTTGTACGAAGAGCTCCACCCAAGATACAACCTGTATACCATACAATCATATGACTCATTCAAGGTCTAACATACCACGTTGACCACACCGGGTCCATTTATCCATACTCCCACATCATAAGTTATGCATTAACATAGTTAATAAAAGTTCAAGATTACAATTCTTTTACATATATTACATGCCAAACATAGTTTGAACAAAAGTTTACAAAACAGTCATGGTTAAAGGCCACATGTCGGCCCTTCTTCACCCTTGAGGCCCCGAATAAGAGTCCTCTGCCGATGCGCATCCTGCATCTGAAATGTTTTCCATATAGGGTGAGCCAATGTCCAATAGAATATTTCCTACAGAAGCTACTCCCCATCCTAAGTGCATATGAAATGTGCACATGCAACAAATAACCACATTTTTTATTCTAAACAAGAATAATGCATTCAATGTTGGAACATGATAATGTAATGCCATGAAATGATATGAGACTCACTCATGCATCTAATCCCGAGTCCACACTGACTCCCACCACATAATGCGATGCATATGTGTAAAATATTTGTTTTTGATGGAATACATCCAAAGATCACCTTTTGAAAAATACAATCCATGTTTTATAAAACCCATTCATTCTTGAATGTTTCCCATCAAATGAATATATTTTAAAACAAATCCATGTGTCTTTGTTGGGTAGCGGATTTTTGGTGTCGCACCGCTGACTCCGCATACCGATACACTTTTTAGACTTTCACCGTCGAAGTGTATGAACCAGTGACCGGGTTTTACACCCGAAGGAGTGTCTAGCCCTACTTGTTGTACCTGACACATGTTTTTCTTGCGACTTTGTTGAATCTTGGTCTAACCGTACCGAGCCCAAGGTTTTCATGCAACCGTGCGACTCAATAGGATGTTCTATCCTACTTTTTCGAGCCCACCACCAACCACCAAGGATGATGATTGTCCAACCATGCAACCACACACCCATGCTCATGGTTATAGATGTGTTTACCCCGTTCATATGCAATGTAATGCATCATTGCAAACTACTGTTATGTTCAATATGTAATGAATGTTATATGAACAATTTCAACATAGCCCATGATCAATTATATCCAAACATATAAATTTCATGATCATCATAATGCTAACATATCGTTAAGCATACATCAACATAATCATTACAATTGTAAATCACATCATAAGTATGTAATTTCACTTTACCACATTTTTCAAACATGTTATTTTATCAAACACAACTTCAATCATTCAAGGTATTTTATCAAACACCTTCAAGGCACCAATCATGTAATCACATAATTCACTCATATTCATCGTATAACTCAAGAAATCATATAAAGTGATTTCTACCGTTGACCATCCATCAACCCATGGAAAGATCCATGAATGTTACATAATCCAACATCACGTCAATAATATATCTTTTGTCCAGGATTTTAACTCACACGTGTAATCCATGATCCTTTAATCATTTAATCCAATCGAGGTCTAACACACCTCGATATATATCATTTGAAACCAAAGAACACATAGTGATGAGTGCAAAATATTGCATATTTGAAGGCTTCATTACATGCATTTTAACTCAACTATTGCATGTAAGTACTTAGAGTGAGCCGAAATTATGAATAATGTTGATATTTGGATGTTGCAAGTATTTATAGCATAAATCAAGTATTTTAGAACCTTGCAACTATCTTGGATGTGTGGTAAAGGTATGGCCACATTAAATGAGGATTTGGAGGCTTAGAAGTTAAGACATCAAAGAGGTATTGGTGTTTGGTAACAAAGGTACTAGCACTAGCTCCCTCTAGTGGAAGTACCTATATTTTTTCTCCAGTTTGACCATGATTCACTCAGAATCTAAAAAAGTTCAAAACACAAAAATTGTAGATCTAGATGTCTTCTGTATTGTGTCAACATTTGAGCTCAATCTAACAGTTGGATCAAAAGTTATGACGATTCTACGACAACTAGTCTGGAGCATAAAAATGTACCGGCTTTTTTTCACCCAATTTCTATATCCATTGCAAATCCTTTCTTAAAAGATTTATTTAGCACATTTAGGCACCCTTTTTCCAAACTTAACATACACTAATGATGCATTCAACAAGATAATTTATCTCAAGTTATGCCACCCATCCTCAATACCATTTTTTAACTAAACCATCAATTTCAAACTAGAAATTGATTATATCCTTTCTACACCAACTCCATAACCATAGGCAAGTGAATTACATAGTTCCATATGCCTACCATTTTTCCATCCAACCAACTATGGTAGGAAAATTTTAAAATACACAAAACAATCCATGTAAACTCAATTTTCCAAGGGTTTACACTAATAGCTTCCACATATCAAACGTGAGCTAAAACTTGGTTTTTCTTCCTTCTTTTTTAATCTCCCTCACTTTAGGTTTTCAACAAGCAAGAACACACACTGATGTACGAGTTAAACACACTCACTTTTCTACATATTGAAACACACATAACTTCCATCCAAGAAATTACACAAGTACTTCCACATAGCAAAACAAAGTAGCACTTGAATCAAACCCATTCCACACCTACTTCCTCAAGGCATAAAATAAAATTTGCTATTTAATCACAATTCACAACACACATGTTATACATAGCTCATGCTACTAACACATTCAATTTTCAAGGGATTTCACAAGTGATTCCCACATATTACATACAACTAGATATTGACCTAAGCCATTTTTACACTCTTTTTCATTCCCATTTTATCTATTTCACATGCATAGGTGAGTGGTATGTATATACTCTTTAATAACCTACACATTTCACATATACTATAGGTAGGAAATGAACCAAGGTAGGAAAACTCGTACCTCTTTGAAGTGTGGAGACTTCAAAAACACCTAAACAAGCCCCAAGTTCTTGATTTTCCAAAAATTTATCTTTGAATCTTCGATGAAAATTGTTATTTTTGGTATAGACGAGTAGCTCTCGACGAGAGGAGCAACTTTAGTTCTTGGCTTGTGTCGATTCGAGCACCGTAGATCGTAGAGAGAATATGAGTTTTTCTTCTTTTTCCCTCTCTTGCTCTCTCTTTTCTTTTAACGTGAAGATCAGCCGACAACGGTGGGGAAGAAGTCTGATTTCTTGCCCTTTTTATAGTCCCAAAATCCTTGGCTCACAATGCGCCACACAACCTATTCTTTCCTGGTCCATTTTAACCCCGAAACGATTAAATTTCGTTCCGGTTTAAGTTTAAAATATTTTTATTTTAAATTACCTCAAATTATTTCTCAAATTATAAAATTTTTGCCAGAATCCAATTTTTTGGGTCACCCGAGACTCAACCACCTCGAAAAATATAAAAAATCCGATTATCTCGAAATTCGATAAAATTTGACAGGGTAACTAAATTTCATGAGACGAATTCAACGGTGAAGTTTGTTTCGTCATCCGAGTTCCACAAAATTTTTTTGACCCGTCCTATACCGACAAAATTACCGTTTTGCCCTTATTTTCAAAAGTTTAAATTTACCGGATTTTACATTCTTCCCCCCTTAAAATAATTTCATCCTGAAATTCACACACAGACATACAATCACATGCATATGCAACCGTCAAATAATACTAAATGACTGTAAGAATGTATCTTGTATCACCAACGGATCTGTCGGCTTAGTCTGTGGCACCATAGCGTAGACACGCCCCTGTGTCCTAGCTTGTGAACCTTTTCCCTGACCTCGACCCATTGCCTAACCCATCTGGCCAATTTGCGGTGTCCACGCACGAGAAGTAGTTGGGCCTTGTGCAGCACCCTAAAACTGGTACTGGTTGCCCTGACCCATGGTGGGGTAGTGAGGAACAACATACGTTTGTGCTTGCCCCACTGAAATTTGAGACTGCGATGACCCATGACCCTAGGATTCCTGCCTCTGAGGACAATCCCTCTTCATGTGTCCCGGCTGATGGCAATGAAAACATGCCCGTGAGCCTGCTTGGCTAGGAGCCCTAAAGTGTCTCCCGTCGTGCGAAGATTGGCCTTGGCCTTGGCCCTGATGGCTACGACCCTGTCCCTGAAACCCTTGCAGAGGAAATGTCCTCTACCTCTTTCCAGAACTAGAAGAAGAGGATTGACCCTCCTTCTTCTTGTCCTTCACACTCGCCTCCCGGATGTTTCTTGCATCGTCTACTTCTCTCTCAATGGCCAAAGCTGTCGTGACCATCAAGTCGAAGTCTTGTAGAAGAAGACCAACAATTTTCTCCCGGATGGATAACTTCAGCCCATCCTCAAATTTCTTGACTTTGGCTCCACCCGATTTTGTTAAATTATAGATCCCGATAAATGGGACACAATGGTATGGTATCTAGTTATACGATCTCCACAGCTATTTCGCGGGTTGATGGGTGATCAATGGGACCCTCAATTTTTGGGGTGTCACAGGTTTAACAATGACAGGATGTGACAATGAAAAAGTTGAGATATGACAACACACACAATAGACTGATAAAGCCACGATATTGATTAAAGTAAATAGGGTATCACAATGCAAAGTTTGAAAACTGATTTGACAATTACAAGATGTGATAATGAAAAAGTTGAGATATGACAGCACATTAAATAGATTGATAAAGTCATGATATTGATTAAAGTAAATAGGACGTAGATATAAACCTTATATGCTTAATAAGATGGACACTTATTACATTTATTAATTTTCATTAGACATATACTCATCTGATAGGTATTGTTCGTTAGACAATATATTAGATTGCTCAGTAACTATCAACTCCATACCAAATACAATTGCCACCATGTCAGTTGCTATTTAGAGCATATAATATCGGCATTTATGCAAATATCATGATATTGATTAATCATCAAAATTTCTATTTTATTATATTTAATGAATGTTTAATTGCATATTATTTGTGATTAAATGTGTTAAATTACTTAATTTTCTAGTTTGATACTTTTTCCAGTTGGTTGGTTTATTTTATAGGTAAATTGGTTGATTTAAAGTAATAATGGATAAGGTAAGTGAATCAATCACTAGATGAAGAATCACAATTGATGAGGATTGAAGATTCAAGATTGAGATATAAAGATTTGAAGATATGACAACAATTTAATCCTTACAAGAGTCCAAGTTAGAAGAAAACTCATTTAAAGTTAGATTATGAAAGTATTCTAGAAGATAAGGATTTGACACATCTTCAGTATTTTGATCATAACTTTTTATTCTGATATCCGATTGACTTGATTTTTATGGGGTTAGAAAGAAGACTCCAAAGGCTAAAAAAGTATCTTTCATAAAAATTTTGTGAATCAAATTTTAAATATGAGAAATTCAAGTTCAAAATTTGGACAAATTTTATACCCGTGCCCCAAAGATTTTATGCACGGGATTTGACCTTATAAGACTTCTTTTTGGAAAAGAATTCCTTCCAAGCCAACCTTATATCTTATATATATACTTAAGATTTATTTTAGTACAAATAAGGGTTCTCATCTAGGAAGAGAGGATGATTATTCTTTTTCCTATCTTTTTATTTTGATTTTAGTTTGTCATGTCTGGCTAAAAGGTTTAGCTAGGGTTAAGGTAAGACCTCTCAATGAAGTACGACAATATTATTGACTTATGAGCATAATGGTATGTGATATTTTTTTAATTCAACTTTTTTATTTTTTTAGCAAAGTCTTTTCTCTGTAAAAATCCTTGAGTCATTGTGCCATGTACATTGATTGCTTGAAATTCCCTTTGAGTCAAATAACTGGTTATTTCGTGCATAAGTTGATTATCATTATTTCACAGAATAATATAATTGAATGATTATTCAGGTTCCTAAATAATCTTTTGATTATAAACAAAGGTGTTCTCATGTTATTTTTGTTAAATTTGGTGACTTGAATCAACCGACTTTTGATTCTTGTCTAGGGGTAAGAATTAAGTCTTTAATCATTATTGTATGGATTTGAAAGGGAGTACCTGATGCTCTGCTATTTTTCATATTATTTTAATTACTTTAATTAACTTTCTCAATTCAATATTCTTTTAAACAAATAATCTTTACAAGATTGTTATAATATTAGTGTGATTACTGCTGTTTCACAATTCTCTAAGGGTTCGACCTCGGTTTTTCGATAAATATATTACTTCGCTCAACTTGCACTTGAGTTTACATAATTAAAGTTGAAGCAAGTTTTTGGCGCCGTTGTCAAGAATCTGTTGAAAGACAAGGAGCTGCTATCACATCTAGTGAGGTTTTCGGTATTTACGATTCGTCGGAGATCCGATAACTTTGTTTCATTTTTTTTATTTATTTTACTGAAATTTATTTTCTTTTTGTTATTTAATTTAGTTTTCTGTTTAATTTATTTATTTATTTTATTTGTTTTATGAGTTCTTGGCATCGTGATTTAAGTGCTCGTTTGATAAAAGAAGATTTAGATTATCTATTTGAAAATTTATTTGATTCATCTGATTCAAATCATACTTCTCATGCAATGGTTGCTAATCCTAATAATAATAGGTGAAATAATTTACCTAAATATAAGGATCATGAGGATAGGGTAAGTAATCATGATGAGAATGATGTTGATAATTTGAATGCTAATCATGGTCGGACTTTGCTTGATTATCTACAACCTCCATGTCACACTGCACCCTCATGCATCATCTTTCCATTAAATGCCACAAATTTTATTTTTAAGTCTGGTATAATTGCATTACTTCCAAACTTTCATGGCATGGAATCAGAAAACCCTTACCTGCATATTAGAGATTTCGAGGAGGTTTGTGCTACATTCCATGATTAAACTGTGTTAGTGAATACAATCAGGTTGAAACTCCTCCCTTTTTCATTAAAGAAAAAAAGCTAAGACTTGATTACATTTACTCAAACCTAGGTCCATAGGTACATGGCCTAAGATGCAAAAAGAATTTCTGAAAAAAAAATTTCTCACACATCGCACAAACTCTTTCAAAAGGCAAATAATAAAAAAGAGTCTGAATATTTTTATCAAAGTTGGGATAGATTTAAAGACCTCCTTGTATTTTGTCGACATCAGGGTTATGAGAGTTGGCATGTGATAAGTTTCTTTTATGAAGGTTTGAACCCACAAATGCTTCAGTTTGTAGAAATGATGTGTAATGGTGACTTTATGAATAAGGAATCAAGCGAAGCCATTGACTTTTTAGATCATTTAGTTGAGAATGCACTCTCAAGAACCTCTTAAGAGTAAGAACATACAAGCATTATCAAGTGGGGGTAAATACCAGTTGAGGGAGGAAGATGACCCAAGGGCTAGAATTACCACCTTAGCTAGAAGGGTTGAGGTCATGGAATTCAAAAGGGTTAATGAAATTGACACAGTACCTGTTGAGGAAATTTGTAGTATTTGTGAGATCCCTGGACACCCATGAAAGAGTGTCCAATACAACCTGTTCTAAAAGAAGTCTTGCATGATCAAGAAAATGCTACGAATACTTTCTTAAAACCTTACAATAACCATTATTCAAATACATACAATCCGGAGTGAAAAAATAATCCAAATTTTAGTTGGAGGAATGAGAATCATGTATCACAGTTACCTCAACAACATTCCTCTAATTTCACTCCCTATGTCCCACAGCCAAAGAGAAATATAGAGGAGGTGTTGTCACAATAAATGCAAAGTCAAAATAATTACAACAGACAAACTACACAGGCTATTGAGGATATTAGAAGTGCAATCACTAAATTGACCATTGACCCGTGCCATCAAGAAAAAAGTAAGTTTCCAGCCTAACCTCAACCAAATCCACAGGGTCAATTCAATGTAAATGAAATGGGCACTGCAAACTCTAATTATGAGCAGGTAAAGTCTATCACCACACTTCGTAGTGGGAAGGTAATTGATAAAACTATTTCTACTACATTTCAAGAATCTGAAAAAATTTCAAAACCTATAGAGAGTGGTAATAAACTTGACCCAATTGAATTCAATATGCTTGAGAAGTATGTTATACCTGCACCATTCCTATAGAGATTACTTACCACTATCAAGCCAAACATGCAAAATGATATGCTAGAGATTTTTAAGCAGGTGAAAATCAACATTCCCTTGTTGGATGCCATTAAACAAATACCTTCTTATGCAAAATTTTTGAAAGAATTATGTACTATTAAAAGGAAATTAAATTTGAAAAAGAAGGCATTTTTGGCTGAGCAAGTATCTTCCATCATACACCATAGGACTCCACTAAAGTATAAAGAACCAGATTGCTCCACCATTTCTTGTGTTATAGGTAACCACAAAATTGAACAGACTTTATTGGATTTGGGAGCTAGTGTGAATTTGCTCCATTATTCAGTATATGAACAATTAGCGTTAGAGGAGTTAAAACCCACCTCGATTACACTTTAATTAGCTTACCAATCAATGAAAATACCGAGGGGTATGGTGGAAGATATTTTAGTACATGTTGATAAGTTTTACTTTCGTGTGAATTTTATAATTTTGGATACTCAACCTATGTTAAGTTCTAATGCTCAAATTCCTGTTATATTAGGCAGACCATTCTAAGCCCCTTCAATTGCTATAATTAATTGCAGGAATGATGTGATGAAGTTAACTTTTGGGAATATGACATTAGAGTTTAATATTTTTAATGTGTAAACTACCAGAGAATGTTGATGAGGATGTGCATGAGATTAATATAATTGAATCTCTTGTTTCAAACAAAGTATATGATTCTTCTTTGTATAATCCACTTGAAGCATGCTTGTTGGAACAATCTTCTTTGTTAGAGATAAATAAAAATAATCTTGAAATTTTTGAATTGACTAATTTGTTAAATTCTTCACAGGTTCTTGAAATAAAAAAGTTGAGACAAAAATTTGAGGAACTTCCACCAAGAACCAATCCACTAATCTCATCGAGTGATAAAGCTCCCAAGCTTGATTTGAAGCAATTATCGGTATAGTTAAAATATTTATTTTTGGGAGATGATGAAACATATCCGATAATAATTTCTTCTCAGTTAAATTCAGTACAGGTAGGTATGTTGCTACAACTTCTTAGAAAGCATAAAAATGCTATTGGTTGGACTTTAGTTGATATAAAAGGAATTAGTCCATTGGTTTGCACTCATAAGATTTATTTGGAGGATAATGCTAAAATATCTAGGGAGATGCAACAAAGACTAAATCCACATATGAAAGAAGTTGTATAGAATGAGGTGTTGAAATTGTTAGATATAAGAATAATTTACCCTATTGCAGACAGTAAGTGGGCAAGTTCTATACAGGTAGTTCCTAAGAAATATGGTGTAACTATAGTTGCCAATGAAAATAATGAACTTGTACCAACTAGGATAGTAACTGGTTGGAGTATGTGCATTGACTATAAAAAATTAAATTCTATGACTAGAAAAGATCATTTCTCTTTACTTTTCATGAATCAAATTTTGGAAAGGGTAGCATCACATATGTTTTATTGTTTTCTAGATGGTTATTCGAGATATAACCAAATTAAAATTGCCTTAGAAGACCAAGAGAAGACCACATTTACTTGTCCTTTTGGTACTTTTGCATTTCGAAGGACGCCCTTTGGACTTTGCAATACACCTGCGACATTTCAAAGGTGTATGCTAAGTATTTTCAGTGACATGGTTGAACGGTTTCTTGAGGTCTTTATGAATAACTTTACTATTTTTGGTGATTCCTATGATGACTACCTTTCAATTCTTGAAAAAGTGTTTATTCGATGTGAAGAGAAAAAACTTGTACTTAATTGAAAAAAATGTCACTTTATGGGTCAAAAGGGAATTGTTCTTGGTCATATTGTCTCTTCACAGGGAATTCAGGTAGATAGAGCTAAGNAGGTTGTACCATGTCGGACAAATGATCATAAGGTTGTTTTAAAATTTTTAAAAGAAAATATTTTGTCTAAATTTGGTATATCTCGAGCCATTATTAGTGATGGGGGATTGCATTTTTGCAATAAATCTTTTGAAACTTTAATAAAAAAATACGGTGTTACACATAAAGTTGAAACCCCCTATCACCCACAGACAAGTGGTCAAGCAGAGTTAGTCNCTAAATCCACATATGAAAGAAGTTGTATAGAATGAGGTGTTGAAATTGTTAGATATAAGAATAATTTACCCTATTGCAGACAGTAAGTGGGCAAGTTCTATACAGGTAGTTCCTAAGAAATATGGTGTAACTATAGTTGCCAATGAAAATAATGAACTTGTACCAACTAGGATAGTAACTGGTTGGAGTATGTGCATTGACTATAAAAAATTAAATTCTATGACTAGAAAAGATCATTTCTCTTTACTTTTCATGAATCAAATTTTGGAAAGGGTAGCATCACATATGTTTTATTGTTTTCTAGATGGTTATTCGAGATATAACCAAATTAAAATTGCCTTAGAAGACCAAGAGAAGACCACATTTACTTGTCCTTTTGGTACTTTTGCATTTCGAAGGACGCCCTTTGGACTTTGCAATACACCTGCGACATTTCAAAGGTGTATGCTAAGTATTTTCAGTGACATGGTTGAACGGTTTCTTGAGGTCTTTATGAATAACTTTACTATTTTTGGTGATTCCTATGATGACTACCTTTCAATTCTTGAAAAAGTGTTTATTCGATGTGAAGAGAAAAAACTTGTACTTAATTGAAAAAAATGTCACTTTATGGGTCAAAAGGGAATTGTTCTTGGTCATATTGTCTCTTCACAGGGAATTCAGGTAGATAGAGCTAAGATTGAATTAATTGCTAATTTACCTACCCCCAAAACCCTTAAGGATGTTAAATCATTTTTGGGTTATGCTGGTTTCTATAGGAGGTTTATAAAATATTTTACTTTTATATCTAGACCACTTTGTCATCTCCTAGAGAAAGACACACCTTTTGAGTGGGATGAGACATGCCAAGAGGCTTTTGATAAGTTGAAAGACATGTTCATTACTACTCCAATTATGCAACCCCCAAACTGGAGTCTTCCCTTTAAAATCATGTGTGATGCCAGTAACTATGTTGTAGGGGCATTTTTAGGGTAAAGAAATGAGAAAAAGCCACATGTTATTTATTATGCTAGTAGAATTTTAAACAATGCACATATAAACTATTCTACTACTAAAAAAGAATTATTAGTAGTAGTGTTGCTCTAGACAAGTTTAGGTCATACTTAGTAGGATCCCCTATTATAATTTTCACAGATCGTGCACTCTTAAATATTTGTTAACTAAGAAAGATGCAAAACCAAGATTGTTGAGGTGGATCCTCCTTCTCCAAGAATTTGACATAACAATCAAAGAAAAAAAAGGAGTGGAGAATGTAGTGGCTGATCACTTGTCTAAACTTGTGAGTGACATGCCTATTGAGATAGTGTCGATCAAGGATACATTACCTGATGAACAACTGTTGGCAGCTTCTTTAATACCTTGGTTTGCTGATATTGTGAATTTTCTTGTTATAAGTAATATGCCATCAGCTTGGACTGCTTTAGACAAAATGAAAATATTTTAGTTGAGGTAAGGAATTTTTTGTATGATGACCCATATCTCTTCAAATATTGTTCAGATCAAATTATCCAGAGATGCATTCCTGATGATGAGTTAAGTAGCATACTATCTTTTTGTCATTCTGGAGCACGTGGAGGCTATTTTTCTAGGAAAAGACGGCTGCAAAGATTTTGTAGTGCTGATTTTATTGGCCAACAATTTTTAAAGATGCTTATAATTTTTGTAAGTTTTGCGAGCGATGTCAAAGACTAGGAGGATTAACCCATAGAAATATTATGCCTCTGAACCCAATTTTGATAATAAAAATTTTTGACCGTTGGGACATAGATTTCATTGGACCTTTTCCCCCGTCTTTTGGATATTTGTACATTTTAATGACAGTAGATTTTGTCTCTAAATGGGTTGAGGTTGTACCATGTCGGACAAATGATCATAAGGTTGTTTTAAAATTTTTAAAAGAAAATATTTTGTCTAAATNTTTTAAACAATGCACATATAAACTATTCTACTACTAAAAAAGAATTATTAGTAGTAGTGTTGCTCTAGACAAGTTTAGGTCATACTTAGTAGGATCCCCTATTATAATTTTCACAGATCGTGCACTCTTAAATATTTGTTAACTAAGAAAGATGCAAAACCAAGATTGTTGAGGTGGATCCTCCTTCTCCAAGAATTTGACATAACAATCAAAGAAAAAAAAGGAGTGGAGAATGTAGTGGCTGATCACTTGTCTAAACTTGTGAGTGACATGCCTATTGAGATAGTGTCGATCAAGGATACATTACCTGATGAACAACTGTTGGCAGCTTCTTTAATACCTTGGTTTGCTGATATTGTGAATTTTCTTGTTATAAGTAATATGCCATCAGCTTGGACTGCTTTAGACAAAATGAAAATATTTTAGTTGAGGTAAGGAATTTTTTGTATGATGACCCATATCTCTTCAAATATTGTTCAGATCAAATTATCCAGAGATGCATTCCTGATGATGAGTTAAGTAGCATACTATCTTTTTGTCATTCTGGAGCACGTGGAGGCTATTTTTCTAGGAAAAGACGGCTGCAAAGATTTTGTAGTGCTGATTTTATTGGCCAACAATTTTTAAAGATGCTTATAATTTTTGTAAGTTTTGCGAGCGATGTCAAAGACTAGGAGGATTAACCCATAGAAATATTATGCCTCTGAACCCAATTTTGATAATAAAAATTTTTGACCGTTGGGACATAGATTTCATTGGACCTTTTCCCCCGTCTTTTGGATATTTGTACATTTTAATGACAGTAGATTTTGTCTCTAAATGGGTTGAGGTTGTACCATGTCGGACAAATGATCATAAGGTTGTTTTAAAATTTTTAAAAGAAAATATTTTGTCTAAATTTGGTATATCTCGAGCCATTATTAGTGATGGGGGATTGCATTTTTGCAATAAATCTTTTGAAGCTTTAATGAAAAAATACGGTGTAACACATAAAGTTGAAACCCCCTATCACCCACAGACAAGTGGTCAAGCAGAGTTAGTCAAGCGGGAGATTTCTTATATTTTGGAAAAAACATTTAACCCTAATTGTAAAGATTGATTATTGCGACTAATTGATATGTTATGGACATATCATACTGCTTACAAAACCCCGATTCACATGTTTTTGTATAGATTGGTGTATGAAAAAACTTGTCACTTACCTATGGAATTAGAACATAAGACATATTAGACCATTAAGATGTTTAATTTTAGTTTTGACAAAGCTGGTACCTTATGAAAATTACAGTTAAATGAGTTTGAGGAGATTCGTAATGAAGCTTATAAGAACTCTAGGATTAACAAAAAACAAATGAAGGTGTTTCATTATAAAGTATTTTGCGTAAAACTTTTACACCTTCACAAAAAGTTCTTTTATATAATTCTAGACTACATATCTTCAAAGGAAAGCTTTGAACTAGATGGAGTGGTCCGTATATTGTTAAATAAGTTTTCTCATATGGAATAATGGAGATTGAAAATTCTAATAATGGGAACACCTTTAAAGTTAATGGACAGCGATTAAAGCCATTTCTGTAGGACGGTATAGTTGAAATANTTCTTGAAAAAGTGTTTATTCGATGTGAAGAGAAAAAACTTGTACTTAATTGAAAAAAATGTCACTTTATGGGTCAAAAGGGAATTGTTCTTGGTCATATTGTCTCTTCACAGGGAATTCAGGTAGATAGAGCTAAGATTGAATTAATTGCTAATTTACCTACCCCCAAAACCCTTAAGGATGTTAAATCATTTTTGGGTTATGCTGGTTTCTATAGGAGGTTTATAAAATATTTTACTTTTATATCTAGACCACTTTGTCATCTCCTAGAGAAAGACACACCTTTTGAGTGGGATGAGACATGCCAAGAGGCTTTTGATAAGTTGAAAGACATGTTCATTACTACTCCAATTATGCAACCCCCAAACTGGAGTCTTCCCTTTAAAATCATGTGTGATGCCAGTAACTATGTTGTAGGGGCATTTTTAGGGTAAAGAAATGAGAAAAAGCCACATGTTATTTATTATGCTAGTAGAA
>CAUOFW020001914.1:638478-668594 GCA_963454935.2 Ilex paraguariensis
TCACAATTTGTGCACTTTAGACTTTACCAAGTTAAAAATTTATTAGGTATTTTACCTTGAGAACTTGAAACATACAGTGGAGATGCATAAAATCCCTAGTGAGTTTTGATCCAATCTTTCTTAGAGGGTTATTTACATTTACTTAATAAAGAATATTTTTATTCAACTAATCTCCCTCAATAATTTCATTATTTTTGTTTTGGTCAACACCAATATTATGAATAGTTGCTTGACTTTAAATTATTTGCATAGAAAGTGTGTTATCAAAAACTCTTGAGGTAAAATTTTTGACCATCTTTGATATTATTTGAGCCTAAACCTTATTCTTTGAATATTATNGTTATGAACGGTTGCTTGACTTTAAATTATTTGCATAGAAAGTGTGTTATCAAAAACTCTTAAGGTAAAATTTTAGACCATCTTTGATATTATTTGAGCTTAAACCTTATTCTTTGAATATTATTCTCCTTAGAAGCCATGATTGAGCCTATGAAGTAAAATTTTATTTCTTATGCCCAACATATAATAACCAAGCCAATCAAAAAAATAATAATATATTTTACCCTTGGTTATCTCGAGAGTGAGCTTTTTATTGTTTATATAATTTG
Source organism: Ilex paraguariensis (assembly GCA_963454935.2). Lineage (NCBI taxonomy): Eukaryota > Viridiplantae > Streptophyta > Magnoliopsida > Aquifoliales > Aquifoliaceae > Ilex > Ilex paraguariensis. Next base: position 639,087 of record CAUOFW020001914.1, read on the forward strand.
GAACATGTTGGTTGAGAAAAGATGATAAAAAAATAAGTTTTGCATATTTTCATTAGTTGTCTCATTGGAAAAAAAAAAGACAATATGTCTAGCTGTGAAAAAAAATATTGAAAAAAAAAGAGAGAAAAAAATTGCAATAATGAGTTTTGAAAAAATATGAACAAGTATTGTAAATTGTGCTTTTAAATAATGGAGAGTGAAAGACTATGAAAAGAAGTTTGGTTGTGTAATATACATGTTCTCTCGAGATAGTCTATTGAATATCTGAATATCCTTCGTTTCAAAATCCTAATCTCAAGGCCCCATTACAACCTTAAATAAAGACCTATTTGATCTCAAGAGTGTGCTGGTAGATACATGACTTATGTGACTAAGGAAAAGAATGATGATTATTTGTTTATTGTGTGTTAATTTCCTTTCATGAGACTATGTCAAATCTTTTTCTTTTGGATTACGATTTTTTTAATAGAACTTGTGAGAATTATTTTATTTTGATTTAAATATATTTTTCTCACATGTGATATTTAAGGAAATAGTCACTATAATATGAGAAAATCTTTTATGAGTGAATTATCTAGTGAGATTTGGCATTGAGACAAATAATTGATAATTGTAGAGGTGATTACCGGATAAATTGTTAACCTGGTATAGTTAATTCACACTACACACGATTTTATATGGGAACTTGATAAGTGCATACATTTATATAGCGTAAAGTTCTATATTTTGTTTTGCATGTGTTTATTAAAAGGTTTACAACTTAGAATTTTAATATTCTGGTAGCAATTTGTGTTATAAAATTATTATTCAGATATTTGATCACAGATTGATGTTTGTTGGTATTATCTTTGAAAATTCTAACGAGACTATACTCGTCTATTAGGAAAAACCTAGGGGTTTAAAGGCATGTTGCATATGCTACATGCAATCGTGAGTCCTACGAAAGTGGATTTGTATTTTATTTTATTAGTTTATTTTATTTTTTTAGTTTTTAGATTTTAAGATCCATGTATTACTAGAGACTAGTAATATTCAGGTTGGGGTGTGTGATTAACCATCAAAATTATTATTTTATTATATTTAATGATTGGTTAATTGTATATTATTTGTGATTAAATGTGTTAAATTACTTNTCATATGGAATAATGGAGATTGAAAATTCTAATAATGGGAACACCTTTAAAGTTAATGGACAGCGATTAAAGCCATTTCTGTAGGACGGTATAGTTGAAATAGAATCCATCGAGTTTGTGGATCCCCACTATGAATGCTTCATCTCTAACAATCAACCCAATTATTGTATAATATTTTATTTTATTTAACATTTTGTTTATTTATGTTAAGTCTTTTATTTTTAGGTTTTAGAGTTGTTGTGGCACTAGGTATTCCTACCTCTTTGATTTTTATTCATTATTTTTATTAAATATTGAGCTATTTATTTTTACATCGAGGACATTGTTGGATTTAGGTTAGGGGTGTGGGTATGTTTTTTGTTGTAACAATTTCTAGTTTATTTATGTTGGTAAAAATTTAAAAAAATATAAAAATATAAAAAATATATATTTTTTGTTATTAAATATCTAAATAACATTTTTATACATAATTTGACACCACAATATAAAATTAATTTGTTTAGCTTTAAATTTGCAGTTATTTAAGCATCACATAGAATATTATTCTATATTTTTGTATCTCATATCATATTCTTATAAAAAATCACAATTTGTGCACTTTAGACTTTACCAAGTTAAAAATTTATTAGGTATTTTACCTTGAGAACTTGAAACATACAGTGGAGATGCATAAAATCCCTAGTGAGTTTTGATCCAATCTTTCTTAGAGGGTTATTTACATTTACTTAATAAAGAATATTTTTATTCAACTAATCTCCCTCAATAATTTCATTATTTTTGTTTTGGTCAACACCAATGTTATGAACGGTTGCTTGACTTTAAATTATTTGCATAGAAAGTGTGTTATCAAAAACTCTTAAGGTAAAATTTTAGACCATCTTTGATATTATTTGAGCTTAAACCTTATTCTTTGAATATTATTCTCCTTAGAAGCCATGATTGAGCCTATGAAGTAAAATTTTATTTCTTATGCCCAACATATAATAACCAAGCCAATCAAAAAAATAATAATATATTTTACCCTTGGTTATCTCGAGAGTGAGCTTTTTATTGTTTATATAATTTGGAACATGTTGGTTGAGAAAAGATGATAAAAAAATAAGTTTTGCATATTTTCATTAGTTGTCTCATTGGAAAAAAAAAAGACAATATGTCTAGCTGTGAAAAAAAATATTGAAAAAAAAAGAGAGAAAAAAATTGCAATAATGAGTTTTGAAAAAATATGAACAAGTATTGTAAATTGTGCTTTTAAATAATGGAGAGTGAAAGACTATGAAAAGAAGTTTGGTTGTGTAATATACATGTTCTCTCGAGATAGTCTATTGAATATCTGAATATCCTTCGTTTCAAAATCCTAATCTCAAGGCCCCATTACAACCTTAAATAAAGACCTATTTGATCTCAAGAGTGTGCTGGTAGATACATGACTTATGTGACTAAGGAAAAGAATGATGATTATTTGTTTATTGTGTGTTAATTTCCTTTCATGAGACTATGTCAAATCTTTTTCTTTTGGATTACGATTTTTTTAATAGAACTTGTGAGAATTATTTTATTTTGATTTAAATATATTTTTCTCACATGTGATATTTAAGGAAATAGTCACTATAATATGAGAAAATCTTTTATGAGTGAATTATCTAGTGAGATTTGGCATTGAGACAAATAATTGATAATTGTAGAGGTGATTACCGGATAAATTGTTAACCTGGTATAGTTAATTCACACTACACACGATTTTATATGGGAACTTGATAAGTGCATACATTTATATAGCGTAAAGTTCTATATTTTGTTTTGCATGTGTTTATTAAAAGGTTTACAACTTAGAATTTTAATATTCTGGTAGCAATTTGTGTTATAAAATTATTATTCAGATATTTGATCACAGATTGATGTTTGTTGGTATTATCTTTGAAAATTCTAACGAGACTATACTCGTCTATTAGGAAAAACCTAGGGGTTTAAAGGCATGTTGCATATGCTACATGCAATCGTGAGTCCTACGAAAGTGGATTTGTATTTTATTTTATTAGTTTATTTTATTTTTTTAGTTTTTAGATTTTAAGATCCATGTATTACTAGAGACTAGTAATATTCAGGTTGGGGTGTGTGATTAACCATCAAAATTATTATTTTATTATATTTAATGATTGGTTAATTGTATATTATTTGTGATTAAATGTGTTAAATTACTTGATTTTTTAGTTTGATATTTTTTTTACTTATTTGATTTTTTTTTTGCAGGTAAATTGGTTGATTTAAAGTAATAATTAATAAGGCAAGTGAATCAATCACTAGAGGAAGAATCACAATTGATAAGGATTGGAGATTAAAGATTGAGATATGAAGATTTGAAGATATAACAGCAATTTAATCCTTATAAGAGTCTAAGTTAGAAGAAAATTCATTTAAAGTTGTATTATNAATCATTTTTGGGTTATGCTGGTTTCTATAGGAGGTTTATAAAATATTTTACTTTTATATCTAGACCACTTTGTCATCTCCTAGAGAAAGACACACCTTTTGAGTGGGATGAGACATGCCAAGAGGCTTTTGATAAGTTGAAAGACATGTTCATTACTACTCCAATTATGCAACCCCCAAACTGGAGTCTTCCCTTTGAAATCATGTGTGATGCCAGTAACTATGTTGTAGGGGCATTTTTAGGGTAAAGAAATGAGAANTATATTTTTTGTTATTAAATATCTAAATAACATTTTTATACATAATTTGACACCACAATATAAAATTAATTTGTTTAGCTTTAAATTTGCAGTTATTTAAGCATCACATAGAATATTATTCTATATTTTTGTATCTCATATCATATTCTTATAAAAAATCACAATTTGTGCACTTTAGACTTTACCAAGTTAAAAATTTATTAGGTATTTTACCTTGNGGACATATTTTGTACCCATGTTTCAAATATTTTGTGAACGATATTTGACCTTAGAAGACTTCTTTTTGGAAAGGAATTCCTTCCAAGCCAACCTATACTAAGTATTTATTTTAGTATAAGGGTTCTCATCTAGGAAGAGAGGATGATTATTCTTTTTCCATTTTTTTATTTTGATTTTAATTCGTTATATCTGGCTAAAAGGTTTAGTTAGGGTTAGGGGAGGACCTCTCAATGAAGTATGATAGTGTTATTATGAGCTTAATTGTATGTAATATTTTGTTAATTCAAGTTTTGATTTCTTAGCAAAGTTTTTGCACTATAAAAATCCTTGAATCATTGTGTCATGTATATTAATTGCTTGTATTTCCCTGCGAGTCAAATAACTAGTTATTCCATGCTTAATTTGATTATCATTATTTCACAGAATAATATAATTGGATGATTATTTAGGTTCCTAAATAATCTTTTGATTATAAACAAAGGTGTTCTTGTGGTATTATTGCTAAATTTGGTGACTTGAATCAACCGACATTTAATTCTTGTTTAGGGGTAAGAATTAAATCTTTAATAATTATTGTATGGATTTGAGAGGGAGTACCTGATGCTCTAGTATTTTTCAAACTGTTTTAATTACTTTAATTAACTTTCTCAATTCAATATTCTTTTAAACAAATAATCTTTACAAGATTGTTATAGTATTAGTGTGAGCGATATTGTTTCACAATTCCTTAAGGGTTTGACCTCGGTCTTTCGAGAAATATATTATTTCGCTCAATCTGCGCTTGAGTTTACATAATTAAAGTTGAAGCACCTATTATTCTCCTTTCGTACACGTTTAACTGCTACGTCACAGTTCACTATATTCCTTCGCGGCATGGTAAGTGAAAGTCTATGTGGCACTGATATATCAAGTTCTCTCAGATCTGTATATAATGAGTGTGATTAATTAGTACGAAAAGCCATTATCGTCGGAGTCCGGCATAATACTTTTTTGGATCAAAAAATCTCTCACTCTTGTAATCATCATCTTACTCTTGTAATAACCAAATTGTTCATGGCTACGGCTATTACCACCTGCTCGTGGTCTTGATGTAGACATAATGTGAAATATATGTGAAATGAACCGCCCCATATTATGTTTTTATAGTGGTTTCATTGTCTTAAATGTATCAATGTGTAGTCACTTATTTTGTCGTATAAACACAAATGTCAGCATTGCAGTAATGTGTTGTCACATTTATATTTGAGTTGATGGTCAAACATTAAAAAAAGAGTGCAGTCAGTGTGACTATCCACTATTATCTGTCAACCTAACCACACACTGGTACATAGTCACTATGACTATACACTGAGATGTCTAGTACATTGAAGTTAATAGACCCTAATTCACCCTGATTTCTAGTGATTCACGTTCGTGATACATTCAACACTATCAGAATTTTTTAGCATTAAACTTGTGTGTAGTCATAGGGCTTTGATTGTGACTAAACACCAATGCATTGAAGTGCAATGCATGCTCCTCATTAACGTGTGCTGCTGAACAAGAAACATGTACAACATGACAATTGCATCATTGTCATTCATTGTGACTACACATTGTTATAATATCAAGCATTGTGACTACACAATGCTTTAATGTCATTCATTGAGGTTGTAGATTGGCATACTCACACACATAATTTGCCTATAAGTTTGAACTCATGTGCAATGTTTAATGTACAAAATTGATCTCTAATCATGAATTATAGTCCGAGAACGGTGTTTGAAACTCTAGGTTATGATTGGGCTTCAAAGGATGTGTTCTTTTACCCAATGAATCTTCGCTTACGTTATTCACTAAGCACCAGAAACACAATTATGGCGGACTGACAATATCGCTTAATAGAAAGAGAAAATTTAAGCTTAGATTTACGTTCTTGCAACATAAGAAGGCCTCGACAAGTTGCCATTGGTATTCCTATTACCACTCCTCAAGAATTAGAGCGAGCATTATTTCGCATTCGACATCAGAACAATCGAATGACAATTCGTTGCAATCGACACAACCTGCGTTGTATTGCAAGTGGCCGTGCTGCAGAAGGGAGGATACAAGAAGCAATTTTAAGCTTCCAATTGAGTGGAAAAGTTGGTTGTATTTCTGATGTGGAGATGTTTGACGAAAATAAAGATCCATGAAGAAGTGTTATGCAACTCCTATGTTGTAACATTTACACTTCGGTCGTCGTACTTGCGTTTGCAAGTATGTTTCTTTATTATGTTTCTATGAAATATGGCGTACTACTCCAGTTAGTATTTTCTATCTGGATTTCAATAAATTACATTATGTTCTTCAAGAAACGTTGCTTAGAGTATTTGATAAAAAATTTGAAAGACAATAATGAAAGTACATTATATCAAACTATAAACCCAAAAAGTTTTTATATACAACACTAATGGATACAAATTATATGTAACATAGACGAAAAAAACCAACTACATCCCACTAGGTGGTGGTCTCCTCTATCGCTTGGGCCACTGTCCATCAGGAGGAGTCGGTATATCATGAGTGACTCCACCATCTACTGGATTATGTTCGTGGTGGCTAGGAAGATCAACTCCATGCCCACCTCTGCCTCGACCTTTGTGTGATAGTGATGCCTCCCGTGTCACTCTCTCGACAGAATCCTCAACATCATCGAAATAGTCCTCATATAGAATAAGAGAAGTAGGCCGTGTGTGGAATGGTGGAACAATATGTGGTATACAAGCCACATCGGGAAGTGATGTAGCTATCTAGTCTAGTACATGTGGCATAACTCTTGTACTCACTTGCTCCGGTGAAGGTGTGAATGGCGACGGTGATATATCAACATGTAGTGAGGTCAGTGGTGGATCACATGATGTAGGTGTCTATGTAGGATGGTCAATGGGTGGTGTAGCGACATGGTCAACAATAGGTGATGGACTGCCATAATTAGCAACTGGGACATATAGTGTTGGTGGACATGCTACATCGGTCTTGGGAAAATATGCAGCTGATGGGCTTGTCTGTGTTGATGTCAAAGCAGTATCCATAACCGATGAGGATATATGTCCATGTGCGTGAGCAGCTGACTGTCGTGGAATGCGTACACCACACTGATGTGCATGCACTGATGCTATAACTACTGCCTGATGAATGTCTGCCAATGGTTGCACAAGTATTTGGTGCTCAGAAATCGATGACAAACACCTATAACTAAGATCCCTGATCTAGCTGATGGTCGCTAAACAAGACTGCAAATCAGGCTCGCCCCTAATAGTATCACGTGTTGTGTGGTATACATGTGTCAGGGTCTGTTCCTGCAGCACCAAAAATTAGTGATTTACAACAAGATTACCTAATTCATGTAACACAATGTAAACATTATGTAACACATAGTGCTAGATAACTACAAACTATATACACATACCAACAGCTCGATGATACTACCGACTGGCTGAAAACCAACATCAGGTCACGGAATGGGTAGTCCGATAAGTAAATAAGTAATGAGTCAATACCACTCCATGTATGGATCATTGACATCCATCATGTTGACGGTAGGCTCACTATGAACAATAGAATCCCTCCACTACTCTCACGTGGTGATGTAGCACTGATGTACGGTCATCCATTCTTAAACAAGTCTTCCACGCCTATTTGTGGCATGCAACTCCCTACTGGAATTACAAGCCACTGGTATCGGTTGTCTCTATTCAAACTGTCAGAGAACACGGTCAGAAAAATGTCACTCTACCACATCAAAACAAATTAACAGTGCCCATGTAGTCCATGAGTTTTGACTCTTCAAGCAATAATCTGATAGGCTGGCCAGACATCCACAGTGAAAGACTGTCATATCATCTGAAGTATAAGAATGATGAGTGTTGTAAGATTTTGACAATATTAAAAAAAAAAATAGACAGAGTTTCCCTTATAAGTATGACCCCAAAAAAAATTCAAAATCACCTGTTGCATATTATATTTCCTACATACACTAACAACAACCTAAAAAATACCACAAACATCCACCAATCAACTCATCTATCAACACAGTGTAAACATCCAATAACCCACCAACAACAACTGCCACCAACAACACAAATAACTACCAAATGTATGTCTAATTGTTGGTATACCTACTTATCGTGCATCTGATCAAGTTGGTCTTTGTAATGTCTCAGAACATGAATACGCGTGTGTTGCTCAAAAAATGCAACATTCCAATTGCATAGCAAAAAAAATAGAGTTATATATGACATTAGTTGGCAATATGTACTAGTAATGAATAATGAACCATACAACTCAAATATTGTCTTACCTACACCCACGAGACCTTGTAGGAAGGTCATCATGTGTCGTAACATGTGGTGCAAGATCACTATTAAAAACCTCAGAAATGTTGGTTGTCATTATGTCATATCGTCGTCCACCATCATGAGCTAATGTCCACTTCTCCAATAGTATGTCATTCAAATACTTAGTTGTTTCCTCTTTGACGTTGCTTATCTGGGTCATCAACTCATTGAACTTTCGAACCTGTATTGCCTTACCAGCCCTCTACATAAGATCGTACAAATGTCTATCCTTAAACTGTGTATTAAAATTTCTACGAACATGTCGAAGACAAAAACGATGATAAGCATGTGGTGGATGTCACCCAGAATCTTCCATTTTCATAACAGAAGGGATCCCCGCCTGCCTATCAGAAATTAAACATATCCCTTACTGAAGTCTAAGAACTATCCGCTAAACGTAATATAAGAAAAAACCCAACTTAATTGATTCTCCTCTTCCACAATTGCAAATGCAATGGGAAAAAACTACTTATTAGCATTAAAATCAATCACTACTAACAACTTTCCTTGGTACTTCCCACATAAAAATGTCCCATCAATACTGACAACATGTCAACAATATTTAAACCCTTTAATGCTGGTCTTGAATGTCCAAAATACTCCTAAAAAAATATTGTATTTAGGAGATTTATAGTTGTACCGCCACTTCACAATTGAGCTAGAGTTATACTTCTTGATGGTACCCAAAAACTTAGGCAACATGTCATACGACGAGTCCCAATTACCAAAAATCTTAACAATGACTTTGTTCCTCGCAATCCATGTTTTATTGTAGAAAATATCATACTTAAACTTCTCCTTTATATTATTCTAAATTATTGATATTTTTGTTTGTGGTGTATCACCAACCAGTCCTAGTATGTTATGACATATGAAGTCAGAGTCTAACTGTCGATAGTCATAACTCATTCGAGGGTAGAAATAGGTATGAGCTCCATCATATTTTGTTATCTAAAATATTTTGAGTGTTTTCCTAACACAAGCACGTAGTCTCCACGTGCAGTTAGCTTGTATGTACAAGGTGCACTATATAGCCCACACCATTGTGTTCGTCTCGACCACGATATAATCCTGATTCAACTTGATTAAATACCATTTAATTGTCTTAATCAATGAAGTTTTATCCTGAAAAACCATGCCCTTCGCCAAGTCCATCTTCACCAGATCCCACAAATTCATTTCATAAGACGATACAAAGCTATCTGCTTCAGAATGCTGACCAAATTCAGTGGTTGTGAAAGAGGTGGAGTAAGGCTTATGTATCTGAACATCTGATGGGCTAGCATCAATGTCTTCACCATTCTCATCTTCATCATCCAGCTTAGCAATCATTATTTCCTCAAACTCTTCTTCTTCTTCTTCATCATCATCAGAGACATTTGTACGATCATTTGCACACATTTCTTCATATTCCCGAATTGGACTTTGTTGCATTATTGGTTGATGGACATCACCTTATTCACCCAACTTAATTCCCGTCTCACTCATTTAAAAATTTTGATTCAATGAATTATTGGTTGAGTACCCATCGTTTGTTGCAGAGCCAGTTCTTTGTTGGGTGTATGAGTACTGCCCAGACTCATCCATTACCTGAATCCTCATGGGAGTTGAACAGTCACTCGTCACCTCGGAAGTTGGAAATGTCAAGGTACCCATCTCTCGCCTAAACAACTCAATGTAAGACATGACAGTGGTTGTTATGCACCTTCCGGTCTGACTACTGTCTATGCTAGCATTGATGTCATCCGTCTCGACATACAAAGCAACACTAGCAATGCTGAGGTTGTCAAGTACCACATTAACTACAAAAATCACAAATTTATTGTTCACAATTTTCAGATTAACATATGTATTCATGTTTGGTCATGTTCCAAGTGTAAAAGGATATCTACATGTCAACTTCAACTTGTTATGTGCACTGTCCAACCCCATTACAATGTAAACTTTACTCAACAACTTCGACAGTTGTGTGTCACTATTAATAAAAATTCCTCATTTAGGAAGACAATTGTATGAAAAATTCTCCGATCCATATTCCATTCGTCCACCCCAATATAGCAAAATAGTTACTTGTTTTCCCACCATTTCAATTAGTTTCCGTCGTGGAATAAGTTTTGAATTCACAAGAACCTGGGAATACATAGAAAAGGTTAATACTTGAGGAAGAATAGATCCATAGTTAATCAATGTCCCATGGAATATAACGCATATGACATACAAGAATTGATAAAAATACAAAAACCTTAGGGTTTGAAGTGTCGAGCAAGCAAGCAAACAAACAAACTGGGAGATCAAACCAATACTATGAACTTTGATACAAACAGTGACATTGGTGGTGCTTGCTGACTAAGAAACATAACAACAATGTTATTACCGAGATTGAGAGAGCGAGATGGTGTTAGGAAATTGTGTTGATTGGATATTTATGGAAATTTTATGAAGCTTTAATCATATACGAAATCTTAAACAATTTATAGAAATGTTGTTCAATTGACGTTTTACATTGTGAGCAGAGGTTTAGGTCGTCTTAAAACTACTCTCACAAAACATAAGGAAAGTTTAGACCTTACTAAAGGGGTGGGATGGTGGCACTGCACCTTTAAATAACACTATACTTTGCCCTTTAAATAACAAAAAAAATATATATTCTTTGAATTTACTAGATAGCTATTAGCAAGGTGGCACTAGATCATAAATGCTTCAACTCGTTGAAAGAGTTTAATCTATTCCTCCATGGAAGTCTATTGGTAAGAGTAGTAGCAAAAAGTCTTCAACATGTAGAGGAGAAGCAAATGGAGCAAGTTGCTTGAATCCCATAATTCTCCAAGTAAATAGAAAAACAATATACATATGAATGATGCAGAAGTTGAAGCAATGAACAACATAAATAATTCTAAACTACAGCATTGAAGTAATATAAAACTTGTTTGAGATTTCAAAATATTTTTTTTCCCTAAAACACCACCATTTTGGCCGAAAAAACTACACTCTTGTTTGCTTCAAAAATCCAATTTGAATTTCTTATAACAAAGGAAAAGAAGTTTACTTCACCACAATCAATCAATTTTCCTCTTTGAACTTATAGATGTTATTTAGCAACTCAGTTAATCATTGATCAAATTATGTCGATAGTGACAATTCAAGTTCATTATATAAATTTTCTACTAATATGAGGTTTGAAAAGTTAGATATATGGAGTCTTTGCAAAATAATGAGGATTGGTTCCAAACAATCCTCATTCTCTAAATAGTAAAGGAGATAGCACTCCCCAAGGGCACCCTTTGATCCTTGCCTTATCTAAAACTTCACTTAATTCACTAGCACTCCCCATCATTGCATCTCAGCCAATTTATGTATGGAGACAGAGAGAAAGATCATAGAGCCGACCACCCTTGCTCCCTCTGAACCCCACCTTCCACTGCCGAACACCTTATCCCCTACTTGCACTTGCATTTACAAACACAAAAAATAAAACTCTTAGCCACACCCACTACTGTTACACACGCAAATATCAAACCCAAACTCTATTTTGCCAACTATCAAAACAAGACCCAATCCATCACCAACATCCCACCACCCAAGCATGTCCGCGTATCACACACATATTTGGCATTACCCATAGAATCCCATTAGAACACATAGACACATACATACATTAATCACCCAAAACACCCATGAATCAGAATTAAACCGGCAGCACACAGCTTGATGCCTCTCTCAATTTAGGATGGTGATGGGCTACACGACTGGGTTGAAAATGTGGCACACATTGGCGAGAGGGGGCAGGGGAGAAAGTGTAACGCCCCGGTTTCTTGGACCCTTTACTCGATTAAATCAATTGATCGATAATAATACCACAAACAAATCTCCGAGTATAGGGTCAGAGCTCTAATTGTCTCAATAAATTTAAAATCACAATTTTGATCTCCAAATACTAATAAAATAATCTCCTCAATATAAAAATGAATTTGTTCAAATTATATATCACCCCAATAAACCCACAAAGTCAAACATTATATCAAGATTCGTCTGTCTTCGATTCTTTAAATATCAACTCTGGTCCTTCCCTCCGAGATAATTCTAAAAAATATTAAAGGTAAGAAAGTATATAATATGACAGAAAATAATATGTTCAACGAAAAAAGAATATGAATGATCAAATACCAAATAATTTAATCGATAGACAATCATAGATAAAACAATCAAGAATCCAATTCGATAAGTCACATAGCTCAATATCTATCAAACCTAGCCTCATACTCAGGTCCTGTTGGTGACAGGACAAGTGACACTTGAGTATTTAAAATCCATACTCATATTGAACCATTACACCCCTCAGGGTTCTAATCACAATTGCACCCCGTAGGGCCATAATCACATTTTACCAATTATGCCCCCAAGTACACTTCGTACATGTACCAATCAATCCCAAAGTATTTAGTCCAATGTACACGTACAAGTCAACCGATAACATTGATAGAATTTCGTATAAATCAGAATAATCAATTGAAATACAAAATTTCAGATAATAAAATGACACTCTTTGCAAAGAGATTTAAAAGATAGGAACATATGGTATACTACCCCGTACCTCAAATCCATCAATGATTTCAATAGATGCAAAATTCGAAGTACCCAGAATCAAATAGTCAAATTTGATTGCAATTTAAAATAAAATCACTGCTCAATTTTTGACCCCAAAATCTCATAAACTTTTTTATTCTTTTCCATCTATCTCTCTCTTTCTCTTTCTCCTTCTCCTTCTTCTTTTCCCTTCTCTCTCTCTCTCTCTCTCTCTCTCTCTCTCTCTCTCTCTTTTTCCTTTTGTGCTGTGCCATTCAAATAGCCTAGACTTGTCAATTTATAGCCAATTCTTGCTTGGTCTCCAAGCATCTTATGGACACTTGTCCATGTTATTTTTTTTTTATTCTTCTTTTTTTTTTATTTTTGCACTTTTCCAAATCTTGTAAAAGTCTAGAATAGGATCTTTCACACACACACACACACACACACACACATATATATATATATATATATATATATATATATATATATATATTATATGGTCAGGATATTTGACCTAAGTTATAGTCATATGACTTGTTTGCACATAAAAAAATTCATATTTGAAATCTATTTATTTATTTGAAATTTCTAAAAATCACCCTTAATTATATGGAATCATAAGTGATGACCTAATTACTATTTTAGTGATTATTTTATATACGGGTTGTCACAATCTACCCCCCTTAAAAATAATTTCGTCCCCAAAATTCGATATTAACCTCAAGAGTAAAATAAGTATGAATANTCTCCTTAAAAAGAATTTCGTCGCCGAAATTCGATACTAACCTCAAGAGTAAAATAAGTATGAATACATTACACAAATATCTATTGCGCACTCTGATACCTTTTTTTTTTTTTAACACTTTACTATATAACCCAAGATTTTGATATAAATTTGAATTTATACGTCCGTCTAATGGGAATTGGTTAACTTACTACCCACACTTCAAATTTTCATACCTACAGCAAAAGATGATACTCTCACTTCCCACAAGACCCATATAAGATCTGATACCTAAGCTCTGATACCACTTTAGAACGCCTCGATTCCCTAGACCCTTTACTTGATTTAATCAATTGATCGATAATAAACCACAAATAAATCTCCGAGTATAGGGTCAAAGCTCTAATTGCCTCAATAAATTTATAATCACAATTTTGATCTCCAAATACTAATAAAATAATCTCCTCAATATAAAAAGGAATTTGGTCAAATTATACATCACCCTAATAATCTCACAAAGTTAAAAATTATATCAAGATTCGTTTGTCTTCGATTCTTCAAATATCAACTCTGGTCCATCCCTCTAAGATAATCCTAAAAAATATTAAAGGCGAGAAAGTATACAATATGACAGGAAACAATATGTTCAATGAGAAAAGAATATGAATGATCAAATACCAAATAATTCAATCGATAGATAATCATAGATAAAAGATTCAAGAATCCAATTCGATAAGTCACATAGCTCAATATCTATCAACCTAGCCTCATACTCGGATCCTCTTTGTGACATAACAAGTGACACTTGAGCATTTAAAATTCATACTCATATCAAACTATTACACCCCTCAGGGCTGTAATCACAATCGCACCCCGCATGACCATAACCACATTTCACCAATTATGCCCCCAAGTATACTTCATACATGTACCAATCAATCCCAAAGTATTTAGCTTAATGTACACGTACAAGTCAACCAATAACATTGATAGAATTTCATATAAATCAGAATAATCAATAGAAATACAAAATTTCAGATAATGAAAGGACACTATTTGCAAAGAGATTTAAAAGACAAGAGCATATTGTATACTACCCTGTACCTCAAATCCTTCAATGACTTCAATAGATGCAAAATTCAAAATACCCCGAATCAAATAGTCAAATTTGATAACAATCTAAAATAAAATCACTGCTCAATTTTTAACCCCCAAATCTCATAAATTGTTTTCTTCTATTATATCTATCTCTCTCTTTCTCTCTTTTTCCTTCTGTGTTGTGCCGTTCAAATAGCCTAGACTTGGCAATTTATAGCCAATTCTTGCTTGGTCTCCAAGCATCTTATGGACACCTGTCCCTGTTGTTGTTTTTTTATTCTTTTTTTTTTCTTTTTGCACTTTTCCAAATCTTGTAAAAATCTAGAATAGGATCTTTCACACACACACACACACATATATATATTTATTATATGGTTAGGATATTTGATTTATGTTATAGTCATTTGACTTGTTTGCACATAAAAAAATTCATATTTGAAATCTATTTATTTATTTGAAATTTCTAAAAATCACCCTTAATTATATGGAATCATAAGTGATGACCTAATTACTATTTTAGTGATTATTTTATATACGGGTTGTCACAATCTACCCCCCTTAAAAATAATTTCGTCCCCAAAATTCGATATTAACCTCAAGAGTAAAATAAGTATGAATACATTACAAAAATATCTGCTGCACACTCTGATACCTTTTTTTTTAACACTTTACTATATAACCCAAGATTTTGATATAAATTCTAATTTATACGTCCGTCTAATGGGAATTGGTTAACTTACTACCCGCACTTCAAATTTTCATACCTACAGCAAAAGATGATACTCTCACTTCCCACAAGACCCATTTAAGATCTGATACCTAAACTCTGATACCACTTTGGAACGCCCTAGTTCCCCAGACCCTTTACTTGATTTAATCAATTGATCGATAAACCACAAATAAATCTCCGAGTATAGGGTCAAATCTCTAATTGCCTCAATAAATTTATAATCACAATTTTGATCTCCAAATACTAATAAAATAATCTCCTCAATGTAAAAAGGAATTTGTTCAAATTATACATCACCCTAATAATCTCACAAAGTTAAAAATTATATCAAGATTCGTNCCTCCTCAATGTCAAAAAGAATTTGTTCAAATTATACATCACCCTAATAATCTCACAAAGTTAAAAATTATATCAAGATTCGTTTGTCTTCGATTTTTCAAATATCAACTCTGGTCCATCTCTCTGAGATAATCCTAAAAAATATTAAAGGCGAGGAAGTATACAATATGACAGGAAACAATATGTTCAACGAGGAAAGAATATGAATGATCAAATACCAAATAATTCAATCGATAGACAATCATAGATAAAAGATTCAAGAATCCAATTCGATAAGTCACATAGCTCAATATCTATCAAACCTAACCTCATACTCGGGTCCTCTTGGTGACATAACAAGTGACACTTGGGCATTTAAAATCCATACTCGTATCAAACCATTACACCCCTCAGGACTGTAATCACAAACGCACCCCACATGGCCATAACCACATTTCACCAATTATGCCCCCAAGTACACTTCATACATGTACCAATCAATCCCAAAGTATTTAGCTCAATGTACATGTACAAGTCAACCAATAACATTGATAGAATTTCATACAAATCAGAATAATCAATAGGAATACAAAATTTCAGATAATGAAAGGACACTCTTTGCAAAAAGATTTAAAAGACAGGAGCATATTGTAACCTCAAATCCTTCAATGACTTCAATAGATGCAAAATTCAAAATACCCCGAATCAAATAGTCAAATTTGATAACAATCCAAAATAAAATCACTGCTCAATTTTTAACCCCAAAATCTCATAAATTGTTTTCTTCTATTCCATCTATCTCTTTCTTTCTCTCTTTTTCCTTCTGTGTTGTGCCGTTCAAATAGCCTAAAATTGGCAATTTATAGCCAATTCTTGCTTGGTCTCCAAGCATCTTATGGACACTTGTCCGTGTTATTTATTTTTTTCTTCTTTTTTTTCCTTTTTGCACGTTTCCGAATCTTGTAAAAATCTAGAATAGGACCTTTCACACACACATGCACACACATATATTTATTACATGGTTAAGATATTTGACCTAAGTTATAATCATTTGACTTGTTTGCACATAAAAAAATTCATATTTGAAATCCATTTATTTATTTGAAATTTCTAAAAATCACCCTTAATTATATGAAATCATAAGTGATGACCTAATTACTGTTTTAGTGATTATTTTATATACGGGTTGTCACAATCTACTCCCCTTAAAAAGAATTTCGTCCCCGAAATTCGATACTAACCTCAAGAGTAATATAAGTATGAATACATTACATAAATATCCACTGCGCACTCTGATACCTTTTTTTTTTAACACTTTACTATATAACCCAAGATTTTGATATAAATTCTAATTTATATGTCCGTCTAATGAGAATTGGTTAACTTACTCCCCACACTTCAAATTTTCGTACCTACAGCGAAAGATGATAGTCTCACTTCCCACAAGACCCATATAGGATCTAATACCTAAGTTTTGATACCACTTTATAACGCCCCAGTTTCTCAGACCCTTTACTTGATTAAATTAATTGATCGATAATAAACCACAAATAAATCTCTGAGTATAGGATCAGAGCTCTAATTGCCTCAATAAATTTATAATTACAATTTTGATATCCAAATACTAATAAAATAATCTCCCCAATATAAAAAGCGAATTTGTTCAAATTATACATCACCATAATAAACCCACAAAGTTAAAAATTATATCAAGATTCGTCTGTCTTCGATTCTTCAAATATCAACTCTGGTCCTTCCCTCCGAGATAATCCTGAAAAATATTAAAGGTGGGGAAGTATACAATATGACAGGGAACAATATGTTCAACTAGAAAAGAATATGAATAATCAAATACCAAATAATTCAATCAATAGACAATCACAGATAAAAGAATCAAGAATTCATTTTGATAAGTCACATAGTTCAATATCTATCAAACCTAGCCTCATACTCGGGTCCTCTTAGTGACATGACAAGTGACACCTGAGCATTTAAAATCTATACTCATATCGAATCATTACATCCCTCAGGGCTGTAATCACAATCGCACCCCGCAGGGCCATAATAGCATTTCACCAATTATGCCCCCAAGTATACTTTGTACATGTACCAATCAATCCCAAAGTATTTATCCCAATGTACACGTACAGGTCAATCAATAACATTGATAGAATTTTATACAAATCAGAATAATCAATAGGAATACAAAATTTCAGATAATGAAAGGACACTTTTTGCAAAAAAATTTAAAAAACAGTAGCATATTGTATACTAACCCGTACCCCAAATTCATCAATGACTTCAATAGATGCAAAATTCGAAATACCCCGAATCAAATAGTCAAATTTGATAACAATCTAAAATAAAATCAATGCTCAATTTTTGACCCCAAAATCATAAATTTTTTTCTTCTATTCCATTTCTCTCTCTCCTTCTTCTCTTCCCTTCTCTCTCTCTTTTTTTCCTTCTATACTGTGCCGTTCAAATAGCCTAGACTTGGCAATTTATAGCCAATTCTTGCTTGGTCTCCAAGCATCTTATGGGCACTTGTCCATGTTATTTTTTTTACTTTTTGCACGTTTCCAAATCTTGTAAAAATCTAGAATAGGATCTTTCACACACACACACACACACACACATATATATATATATATTTATTATATGGTTACAATATTTGACCTAAATTATAATCATTTGACTTGTTTGCACATAAAAAAATTCATATTTGAAATCCATTTATTTATTTGAAATTTCTAAAAATTGCCCTTAATTATATGGAATTATCAATGATGACCTAATTACTGTTTTAGTGATTATTTTATATACGGATTGTCACAGAAAGGGTGGTTTGGTGGCTAGCACAGTTGGAGGGGTGGTGATAGGGATGGACCATGCAATTGTACAAGTATAACATCAAGATAGAGATTAATATATGCACCATACTTTCATGATGTGAAATGTAAACTTTATGACCGATGCTAACTAGGTACTAGATGACTCTTGGCATACATCTGAGTTATGCTAAAAGAATCAAAAGTAAATTGCACAAGGATTTGAGTTGTTCTGCCACTATTTCAAAGCAACCATTCCCCCCCCCCCCCTTTCCTCTCTCCTCTTCCATCCTCTTTCTTTATTTCCTTTTTTTTCTCTTTTTGCATTTCAACTCTTTTGATTTTTCAGTGTAATGACAGAAAACATCAAATACCCTTTTCACCATAAGGTGAAAAAGTTATGATAGTAACATGGCAATTCCATACTGAAGCCATCACCATATTGTTCTAATGCAGTGCTAATAATTGTGCAGCATCATTTTTCTAAGATGTTATTTACATTAAACACAACGAACTTGTAATAAAAAACTATTTGAATAATAAAGTATTGAATAACAATACATTAGATGTAGCACATTTTGTTCGATGGACTTCAAGAATAAAAAAAACTCACACCTGGTTGAAGAAATCACCGACTGGGCTGGGATGGTGGTGGTGCTGGGGATGGGGGTTTTTGATGGTGGTGGTGTAGGGGCTGTGTGTTTCTGATGTTGGTGGTGTTGGGTCTGTCGGTTACCGATGGTGGTGGCGCTGGGGCTGGGGGTTTCCGATGGTGGTGGTGCTAGACCTGTGTTATAGTGATGGTGATGGTTTCGGTTGGTGGTGGTGTTGCTCGTGGTGGAATGGGGTCTGTGATTTTGAATTTCAAATAAGGTAATTTGGGAAAAGGAAGGCAGAAAGGAAAGAGAAATGGGCCAGCTAGATAACAACAATAAAAACGTTGGTTCAACCAACGTTTTATCTTATTTTTTTAAAAAAAAAATTTAAAGAAATTTATTTGAACAACGTTTTTACACAAAAACGTTATTTTAGCTAACGTCTTTTACTCTAAAAACATCAGTTCAAATGACATTCTCAAAACTGCATGGGTTTGAGAAATAGTTTGAAAACTACAATATTTTGGGTATATTTTTGACAAACCCCATGGGTTTGGGTAAAAGCTCATTACATGAGAAGGCAGTTATTGAATTGTATAATATTCATTTGTCCACTTATTATTCTTTTATTTAACAGTGATACTATCATGACTCTCTGATCTAATAGTACTTCTTATCTTGTGAGGACTTTGTTTCGTGAGGTCAAGGTGCCAAGCTCCCTTGCCCCAAAAAAAAAGACAATACGCGGTGATAATAATGCAGGTCATCGTTACATTGAATATTTCAAATCGATGTGATGAGACCATTGTGTTGCATATGGCCACCTAAGCAAAGTAGAGAAAGTGAGTGCCAATTGTCATTCCAAGAGTAAATATACATGAAGCAAAGAAGACAAACCCCACTAAAGTCATTAGATTTTGATAGGGAATTTGGGTTACTGAGTTAGTGGGTGGTTGTGGCCTTGAATTTTTAAGGTTTTTCCAAAACTAACAAGGCAAAATGATAAGCACAAATGACCATGATAGGTCATACGTGTTTACTTCTTCTTTTTTTCTATTTTTGCAATTTGACATCTATCTATGTATACACAATATTAAAAAGAAAAAGGATTTATTAGGAAGGCATAAGATAAAAAGGAAAATGTTTCCATCCACAAAATGAGTACAAAGTTTTCATGCAATTGATCTCAAACCATGCGATGTGTATCGATAGACAACAAGAAGGACTATTTAGGTCAAGCAATATTTCAATCACCCACTGCATTTCAATAACATTATTTGACCTAATGTATTGATCTTATTAATTGTTGTTGCTGAACTAATAGTAGACCCGACCTATCAAATATTGAAATTCGCAATCAATTCAATGTTAGCAATCAAATAAGTCTTGTTTATATTACTATTTGCATATTAGGGCTCAAGGTCCTTTTTAGCGATAATGTTTGTGAACATTGTAACAATATGATTACTTCTTCTAAGTTTTAAAAAAATTCCTAAAATAGTATTTGCTATGTGATTCTTACATATATATAAACTTAACACACACACCTAAGCACAGCTAAAACGGCCTATTAAAAGAGCTCTTATCAAATCGCTACACAAGTCATAGTTCTATGCGGTAACAGAGAGGAGCTGTTTATTGTATTTCTATAATCGACTAGTGATAAATACCCATGAAGTTTTGAGTAAATAGAAAAATTTTGCACTCAATAGTTGGTCAAATGTGAATAGATGGGCAATGTGATTTAGTGACAAGCAGCTCATTGTTCTCATTTCATTTAGCTTTTCTGAGCCTCAAGTCAAAAGTGGGAGGACAGATAAGTTGCATGAAGTCACGCAGGCCACCGCCACATCCATGATAGCGCCACCGCCACCCACCAGCACCACTATCGATATCTACGTTCATATTTTCTAGACATTATCCTAAGTGAAGAAGCTACTAGAAAGCCATGCAACTTTGAAAGAGTTGAGCTTTACCATGCCTATATATAGGAACCTTCCCTTAATCTCATTCCTCACAAGTTACATAGAATTGGTGTTAAATACATACTAAAGTCGTTTATATATACATAAGAGGGGAGAGAGAGTCTAGCCATTTGAAGTTTGGAAGCTTGAAGATGGCTAGTTCCAAGTTGCTGGCTGTTGCATTCTTGGCTATGCTCCTTGTGGAGCTTGCTTTTGCAGCAAGATTATCAAAAGAGGTCTTTGGTAGAGGAGGTGGTAGAGGAGGAGGAGGAGGAGAAGGAGGAGGAGGAGGTGGTGGTTATGGACCTGGTTCAGGCTCAGGGTATGGTTCGGGTTCAGGATATGGTGGTTCAAAAGAAGGATATGGTATTGGTGGCGGTGGTGGAGGAGGAGAAGGTGGAGGTGGTGGTTCTGCTGGTGGGTATGGTTCCGGATATGGGTCTGGCGGTGGCTCAGGGTATGGGTTTGGAGGAGGGATAGGAAAGGGTGGAGGTGGCGGAGGTGGTGGTGGCAAAGGTGGTGGTGGAGGTGGTGGTAGTGAGACAGGAAGTGGTTCTGGCTACGGAAGTGGTAGTGGCTCCGGATATGGAAGTGGAAGTGGTAAAGGAGGAGGAGGTGGTGGTGGAGGAGGTGGTGGAGGTGGAGGTGGAGGTAGGGGCAATGGTTCCGGCTACGGTAGTGGCTCTGGCTACGGGTCTGGATATGGTGGCGGTTACGGCGGTGATGAACCATGACTTACATGAACTCTTTCCTTTAGCAGAGCATTCGGTATTCGGCAAAATAAATTGTAACCTTTCACCATATTCATGTACTGTGGTGGTGAACGTTGCATGCTTTTATAGATTTGCAATAAAAGTTTCTAGCTTAGATAAGAGTATCCATTTATGATGACTGAATAACGTATTGTTAGATCTTTTTTCAACATAGTCCATAGCAAAAACAATCCAAAATCCAAATAATCGGTATTAGCGCGAACATAAAAATTATACACCACATCTTTTCATGAAAACTTTTTAAATGTCAAAACTTATGATATTTGATTATTAACCAAATAGGAAAGTTTAACTACATATTGATTGCAATACAAATTCCATTAGAAAATTATATAATTTGAAAATTTAATGATTGTGATAAATGAATTGTCCGTGGGTATTAACATAAAGGAAAATGATACATAATCTAAATGATACCCAAAAGTTAAAACTCAATGCATATTATCCCTTAAACGGGTTTGGGATGAGCAGGTCCCACCGAAAAAATTGATGAATCCACTCATCTAATAAATGATATGCATTTGAGTTGTAATTTTTTAAATTTTATTTGGGTTTATTAGCATTGCTCTAACATAAATTGTAATTGACTATTAATTTATTGATCAAAATGTATTAAGTTCCTAAATTATATCTCAAAAACATTAGTAATACTTTCTTGATGCCCTGAATTATGTTACAGATGGACCAAAGAGTTTTGACATGGTGTAAGTTGTTGGTGACATAATTCCAATTTTGTCTGTGGGTCCATATAGTTGCATTCCTTTTTGCAAGATAGGATTGGGTAGAAATTTTACCCCTAACATTGGGTTAAAATTTTTGCAAAATATCCTACAGCAAGAGGTTCATGTTGTATTCATATTGTTTACACCATAACTAGAAAAAAAAACAGCTAGAGAGAGAGAGAGAGAGAGATAACCACGTGTGGCAAGATACAGGTCAATAAAGAGATCAAAGAGTCCTGAGCGAAGACAATTAACTAAATGATGCTAGCTATAATGTCGAAGGGTAAAGTAGACTTTACCTCTTTGAACTATTACTCTTGTTTTATTTTGTATTCTTAACTATAACATTTATCACATTATATTATAAAGTATTAACTTTGTTTCATATTACTCAAATGGGTTAATCTCATTTTGCACCCTGAAAGATCATTCGAATCTCAATTTACACCCTCAAAGATTAAAAATCTCAATTTACACCCTCAAAGATAGAAAATTGTATCAATGTACACCCCCAAAGATCAAAAATCTCAATTTGCACCCTCAAAGATAGAAATTTGTATCAATGTACACCCCCAAAGATCAAAAATCTCAATTTGCACCCTCAAAGATAGAAATGTGTATTAATGTGCACCTAAAACTAAATTGATAAATTATACTTAGATCCCCTTATGTTTGTCACTTAATCATTTGAACCCCTTCACATTTAAAATATTACCCCTATATCTCATGACGTTTGTACATGTGTAAACATAACCACTTTTCGNATAGAAATCTGTATTAATGTGCACCTAAAACTAAATTGATAAATTATACCTAAATTCCCTCATGTTTCTCACTTAATCATTTGAACCCCTTCACATTTAGAATATTACCCCTACATCTCATGACGTTTGTACATGTGTAAACATAACCATTTTTCGTTGATATCTATGAATATAATCATTAAAAAATATGATTTTATCCTAATAAAAAATTATAATTTCATATTACCCTTTATTTTGTGGATTCGATATACTCTAAAGTTCAAAATCAAGCTTACCATTTGAATGTCTAATAGAATGTAGATATTTATATAAAGGAAAATATGAAAAACATTATATAAATATCTACATTTTATTAGACATTCAAATGGTAAGCTTGATTTTGAACTTTAGAGTATATTGGACCCATAAAATAAGGGTAATATGAAATTATAATTTTTTATTAGGATAAAATTATATTTTTTAACGGTTATATTAACAGATATCAATGAAAATGGGTTACATGTTGTACGTGCATAAATGTCATGAGATGTAGGAGTAATATTCTAAATGTAAAGAGGTCCAAATAATTAAGTGGCAAACATGAGAGGATCTAGGTATAATTTATCAATTTAGTTTTAGGTGCATAATGATACAAATTTCTATATTTGAGAGTACAAATTGAGATTTTTTATCTTTGGGGTGCACATTGATATAAATTTCTATCTTTGAGGGTGCAAATTGAGATTTTTTATCTTTGGGGGTGCACATTGATACAAATTTCTATCTTTGAGGGTGCAAATTGAAATTTTTGCTCTTTGAGGGTACAAATTGAGATTCGAACTATCTTTCGGGGTGTAAAATGAGATTAACCCTTGAATTAAATAACTATTATTCAATGTTTATGTTATATATTGTCAAACAATAGATAAAATTACATATTATTCTAATACCCTATTTAATCTTTTTTTTTTGTCTATCTGTATTGTATTAGACTGAATTACTTTATTTAATTCATTTATTTCTAATACGACAACCAAACAAATCTTATATAGTCTTCTAAGCGAAGTGATTTTTACTATTGGAATATTGTAGGGATTTTATGCAATCTCTTGATGACCCCTTCTTTTAAAACTATTTTTGTAATATTGTTTGGACTATATTCTACATTTCTCCCAAAAAAGTCAATGAATAACACTTGTCCATTGAACACATCAGCATGAATTTGTAACATTACATTTATTTAATTTAGTGAAAATTAGCCAAAAGTCCAATCAGGCAGACTTTTAAGTCATTAAATCTAATCAAAGTATTTTTAAGGTTTTAAGGACATGTTTAATCTTTTTTTTAATGACCAACGTACCCTTTAGTGACCTAGTTAGTTTCATTCTTTTTTCGAAACATCATCTCACTTCCCCCACACTCTCCCTTTGTTCTCTCTCTTCTCCCCCACCAGAAAGCCCCCAAGACGAACCCTGTCATCACTAATATCGGCTCCACAGCAACCACCGAGAACAACAACACTTAGATCAAGCAGTGCGAGGAGAAGACGTCTTCGAATT
This sequence comes from Ilex paraguariensis, assembly GCA_963454935.2. NCBI lineage: Eukaryota > Viridiplantae > Streptophyta > Magnoliopsida > Aquifoliales > Aquifoliaceae > Ilex > Ilex paraguariensis. Next base: position 664,108 of record CAUOFW020001914.1, read on the forward strand.
GAACTGATGAAGGAAGATATAAAGAAAGCTGCAAACATGGATACTTCGTTCATGCTTTACTATGTGTGAGCAGTGAGTTCAATGATGAATAAGAAAGACCAATTTCGAAGAGCCTCGAAAGAATGACCGTCCAAGTGATTTGAATAAACAATTCTTCAAGGAGGATATTAAACTATCTACTATAGTAGCGTTCAGCTAATATTTAGTCAGATTGTGTGGTTTTTTTTTTTACCTTCGTTAATGTAGAGATTAGGGGGCGTCAATCGTGTCGGGTTAAACGGTTACGTATCGAATTAAACGGGTGACGGGTGAAAAACATATAAATTCATACAAGACAAATTTAATAAACGGATAAAAAATTTTAACACGAACACGTACCATTTAAAATACGATACGACTCATTTAACCTGTTTAAATAAATTAACAAAAACAATATTATTTTAGCAAATTTTTACTATCCATTTTCTTTGCTTCCAACTGTGATTTTTTCAATTGGAAGAGTTTCGGCCAACAANCTTTCAATTGGAAGAGTTTCAGCCAACAACTCACAGATCGATCTGCCAAACACGTTTAATACGATTAAACTCTTCCAATTGAAAATAGATTTTAATACGATTTGCTTATTAAAAGTGTTTGGCGAGTCAACCTGTTTATCACCAAAACTCGTTAAAGTTTCATTCAAACCCGTTTAATTCGTGTCGATTCGTGTTGGTTAATCATATCATGTCAAATTTTGACAAATCTAATAGAGATGTACATTATATATAGACTATGAAGCACGGATACTTCGTTGAAGTTGACGTACCTGTATCGAATATCATATCGGATACGATACTCGTCGGATACTCGAGAATACGTATTAGATACACCTTCTACGTATTTGATAATAATTAAATATTATGATATTTTACGGATACTTTTGTAGTAGAACAACATATATAATTTTTTAGTTGAACTTTTAACATCTCTTTTCGAATTCACATACCATTTAATTTATTAGCAAAAAAATTATATTACTTCAAAGGCACATGAGTGTGTTTTTAATATTATCTATAATTACATGTCAAAAGATCATATAGTAAAGCTATTAAATTATAATCTTAACAAAAATTACTTTTAAATACTAAGTAAATATTAGTTTTGATTCTTTTAATTAGTCATTTTACTTTGTGAATATACCATAGTAACAAAATATATATTTTCTTGAAACTAAAAAGATTTACTAATTTTCCTTATTATATGTTAAAGAATTACCAAAAATATATAAGTGTTAAGTAGGTTGAAAATAATAAATATATTAAATATATTTTATTATAGTCGTTTCCTGACCGTACTCGTATTCTATTTTTTTATATTTTATCGTATCACCGTATCTATATCGTATCATATCTGTATCCCGTATCTGTATTCGTATCTGTGCTTCATAGTATATAGAAGATGTTGTACATCTCTATATTCCTTCCTTCCTAGTTAAATTGTATTTATTTCACTGTTCAATTATACAGAAAATAAATTTTTACTGTTCAATAAGATTGTAAAAGTACATTAAATAGTTTTTTTTTTGGGGAGGGGGAGGGGGAAGGGGAAAGGAAAAGGGGACTTGAACTCAAGAAAACAAAATCTTTATAAGATAAAGAGTATTATTGAACCAAATGTCCATTGGTCATTAAACAGTGAAATATATGTTCAAAATAAAGATCACCATGCTTTTCTTTTTTTTAAAAAAAATAAATCATTTAATTTTGCATTTCATACATTTATTCTTTGAAAATGTAATTCATTTTGTTTTGTAACTTTCATCCAAATATTTGGCTGTCAAAACTTAGTAAAAGAATAGTGAGGTAGATATTCAGTCAAAATAGGCAGTACAAAACAATATTGTATTTATTTCACTCTTTAATGTTACTATTCTAGCATATTATACTGTCTCAAAATATTAAGCAAAGAAAGGGCCATTATCTCATGATAGATATTTTACCCATCACTTTTTTTGTACTTTATTGGCTTATTAGTTATTCTCCGTGCTTGAAGATACGAAATTATTAAAAAAAATGGTTAACATATTTATATTCATACCCAAAATTAAGTCACAAACATAGATAAGAGATAAAAAAAATTAAGCATCAATTGTAATAGGGGTGAGTGGTAGTAGTGGTGTTGGCGATAGTGGTGATGGTGGAAGACGGTGAAGGTTGTGGTGGGTAAGGCGACGATCGTCGTGGTGGTAGCAGTCGTGGGTGGCAATGGTGATGGTGGTCGTGAGTTTTGAGTGACGATGATGGTAGTGACAACGGTGGTGATGGGTAATGATGGATGCTTCTAGGCGACAGTGTGATTGGTGGTGGCGAATGATGGCGGTGGTAAGTGTGGTGGGGGTAGGTGATAGTGGCTGGTGTCAATGGTGGACGATGATGGGTGGTGGTGGGTGCTGATGGTGATAGTGGGATGATGATGGTCATGGTAATAAATATAAGAATAAGCTCACAATGGTAGTGGATGGTGGCCATGTACGACGATGATAGCAATTGGTAGTGGGTGGCGATGGTGGTGGCAGTGGGGTAGTGAGGGTGGGGTGGCGATGGTGGTGGTAGTTATGATAGTCATAAGAATGGTGGTGGGGCAGTGGGGGCGGTAGGGGGTGATGGTGTGGGACAGTAGCGGTGGTGGTAAGGTGTGACAGCGGTGGTGATGATGGAAGGGTGCGGCGGCAGTGGTGGTGGGGCGATGGAAGTGGTGGTTGTGGTGAGACAATGATAATAATGGGGTGGTGGGCGGTGATGGTAGTGGGGCAATGGAAGTGGTGATGGTGATGGTGGTGGAGCGGTGGGGCGGTGCCAAACAATAATTTTTTTTTTAGAGTACTTATAAGAAATAATTTGTAGAAGTACTTATAAAAAGTCACTCCAAATATACCTTTAAGGCATATTTTCCTTTTAAATATGAGGTGTTAATATTAGTCGTTAAATTAACTTTAAAGTAAAATTTAAAGTGATCTCAACCACAAATAACAAAAGTCATTTTATTTATCTTTTGATATTTAAATTGTATTATATTTTATGATATGTTTCTAACTAACTAAATCGACTTAGTGTTCTTGCCACCCAAAAAAAAAAATGGTCTTGCTGCCCCACCAGCAGAAGCCAAAGCGGGCTAAGAATCTATCTGACTTTTTGTGCAATAGTCACTAGTAGTGAAAGAGAGAGTTACCGTACATACAAAATTCTTACAGAATTCTTACGAAATCTATCCATTAAAATGATCCATAAAAATAGATTAAACAGTAAAATATTTATTTCACTATCCAATTTTACTATTCTAGCATATTTCACTTTCTCAAAATATTAAGCAAAAAAAGGTCGCTCTTTTCTATGCAAATTTTTCAATTCAAAGAAATTTCATTGTCTCATGAAAGTGAAATTGAATTATAAGACCAATTTTACTGTCTTGAAGAATAAAGTCAAACATAGTCAGTGAGAGATGAGCAAACATTTTCTTCCTTTTTTTTTTTCAATTCATTCTATTAAAGTTCACTAATTTTGGAGTTCACTGTTTATGTGTTTTTCAATATATTTTTATTTTTTATATAAATTTATTAATTTAAATATGTAAATTTTTTTGTAGTTCACTATTTCTAAAACTTTTGAACAACGAATTAGGAGTTTAATTCTATTAAAATTCTTTGTGTGTGAAAATATTTTCAATTAAAAGTTTCATTTTATTAAAGTTTACTATTTATTTTTTTTTTCAATATTTTATGACTACACTATTTTTTATATATATTTATCAATTTAAATTTTTAATATTATTGTAGTTCACAGTTTGTAAAATTTTTGGACAGTGAACAAGAAATTTTATTCTATTAAAATTCACTATTTGTAAAAATTTTGTTGACTAAGAGTTTCATGAAATTGATGTTCACTGTCTATGTTTTTTTTCACTATTTTTGAGTTCACTCATTTTTCACTATTTTAGGTGGTGAGTGGTGGTGTTGACGACAATGATTGATGGTGCCAGTGGACGGTGGTGACAATGACGGTGATAATGGTGATTGTTCAGTATGTTTAGTACACTATTTTTGAATTCACTGTGTTTAAATTCACACTACGAGTTTCATACTATTAAAGTTTACCGTTTGTGCAAAATTGTTGAGCTAAGAGTTTCATTCTATTAAATTTCATTATTTTTGGAGTTCACTATTTCTGTTTTTTTTAATATCTATTGAGTTATTTTTAATATTCATGTCTCAATTCAAATTTTCAATATCTTTGTAGTTCACTAATTGTAAAAATTTTGTACAATGAACTAGGAATTGTATTCTTGCCCCAATAGCATGAGTGTCAGCACCTCCATTCCACCAAGTGAAAGGGCAACCCTTGAAACCCAGGTCGTGCAAGTAGGACTCATCAACCACTTCACGAAAGTCCCTAATTTGCCAATTAGGACGATCCAAACCCCCCGACTTCTCTTCATTGGAGACTATTTCATTA
>CAUOFW020001914.1:668813-709485 GCA_963454935.2 Ilex paraguariensis
ACCCCCCCCCCCCCCCCCCCAACACACACCCACGGAAGGTCAGACCTTCGAGAGATTAGTCTTAGCAGATTCCACGATTTCTTCCTCTGGTTAGCATTAGAATGGCCATAGAAACCAACAAAGCGCCACTGAGAAGGTAATCCTTCATCAACAACCGCTTCTATATGAAAATCTGAATAACTCTTCACACCAACTTTGACCCCCCTTTTCCACAGCAAAGCAAGCCCTCCACCTCTACCTCTAGAGTCCACCACTAAGCCTTGCGTCAAACCAATTTGGAATTTTATTTGATCAAACTCATCAGAAAATAACTTAGTCTCCATCAAGAAAACCATGCTGGGCTCTTTCTGCTTCACTAAATCATGAAGCGCACGAACTATACAAGGGTTCTCAATCCCTCGATAGTTCCAACAAACACCTATCACATCTCTCGGCGGGACTGATCAACGTCTCCGCCGATATCAATGAATTTTGTGATAAGGATCCTGAGACATGTACCTTTTTATGAGACACACTCCCATCTTCTACGTCCGAAATAGACTTGAATGACTCACCTCACCTCTTACTCCCCACCTTTACCTCTAGTATACTCCAGTTAGCTTCAGGAACAGGACCTCTGGTTATACGATTCAACTTCCCTTTTCCTTTGTTGATTGACGATACCTCCTTAACTGCAACTGAGATCTGCTTTGTCAAGAAAGATACCTCACCAGAGAGGATAGGATCACCCGTGGATAAGATGTCCGTTGATAACATAGGAGAAAGCCCCAACTCCTTAACTGGTATGGATGGTCCCAGTTGAGCAAACGCTTGGAGGTCCATAGTTTGGCCCACCACCTTTGGCAATCTTCCTACAGGTAGCTCATGATTATTGTTTGGGCCCTCCTGCCCATTATTGTTTCCCTTTACTTGCTTGTCCTCAATCAACCTTGTACTCAAGAACTGATTAGGAATCTGTGGAGAAATCTCCTCCTCCAAAAGCGTTTCCTTATATTTAGCCGAATATAATCCCGACTCCCTATAATTGTTCTCCACAATTTCTGGGATTTGCTCGGGACCCAGAATCCCTGATGGATGCCCAAGATAGCGCTCAGAACCAGGCACCGAAGTAGGAGTCACCGGACTGTTCTCCGGCAATTCGGAATCATCCCGGAGTCTGAAGGTTAACTTAGATTTAGATATTGAAGCATGTAGCCATGGGCCATACTGAATTTTCCCCCTCCCCTCATCGACAACCTCTGTTTTTGGTACTGAGCATTGCTTCTCAGTATGCCCCAGCCCTCCACAACAATAACACAGCAAAGGTAAGCTCTCAAATTGAAATAAGCCAAAACAAATCTCCCCTTTACTATCCCAAAGCTTTACCCCACGTCGCAACAGAAGAGCTATGTAAAGAGTCACCCTTAACCGCAAAAACCTCCTACCATTACCCACCTCCTCCCGAATTTCCACGACCTCCCATTCCTTGAAACTCCCAGCCACCTTAATAGCCAATTCCTTTGTATTGAGTTCACACGGGAGACCCACCACCACCTGAACCCAAAAAGATGCCAAATCAAAAGGAATTGACTTAACATCCACACCTCTGGACCATTTAGAAACTATCAAAAGGCAGCTATCAAAACACCAAGGACCTTGGTTCAAAACTCTCCAAACCTCCTTCTCCTCCTTGAAGAAGAAATGAAAGATATTATGAGAAATCCTTGCTATACGTAGATCTTTACAGCCCCATACCCCAGCCATTGTATTTCTAAGAGCTATAGAGTTGACAAATTTCTCGGATAGAACCTTCCCGTACATACTCAATTCGCACTCCATCAAGCCCTCAGCAATATCATCGTTGTTGAAATCAAGAACTGCATCCTCTTCCTTCCTAAGTGCAAACTCGGACAACCTATTAATTAACTCATCCTCCATGATAGACAAGAAAGGCCCAACAGAATATAATGCAGAATATAAGGTAGAAAAATGTAGAAAAAGCAGCAAACCAAAGAAGAATGAAATTGGTGAAACAATAAAGCTTCCCAAGGATAAACCGAACAGCTTGACTAAGGGTGATAACACAGATCTAGAAGAGATGAAAGAACGAGAGAAGGAGAGATGAAAAGAAAAGAAAACCCCTATAGGAATCCCTAAGGGGAGGACCTGACTCTTTTAGTTTATATTTAAACTGGAATTGTGAACAAAAAATTTTGGTTTTAAAACAATACGAGAAAATACTAAAATATCAGGGGATTCTCTCAATTCCATACGGTAATTAGTTATGATCCTGTTTCGGAACTTAATTGAGAATGAGTTGAAGAATTATCGCAATCATAATATTTAGCGGTGATTATATTGAAAACATTAATAATATAATTGATAAATTATCTAAATAAATTTAGGTATTTAGTTATAGATCACAAGTATTCACCGTACTTTGTATTTACGATAAATCAGGCTTTCTAATAGGTAAATCCTAATTTTATTATAAATAATAAATAATAAATAAACTATTTTATAAAAATTTTAATTAATTAATTCAAGCACAAAAAATCAATTTTGTGACTCTTAGTGAATCTTAAGCATTTAATATACGTGGCATAACGAATCAAGAGATTTTACAAAATAAAAATTTTACTAAAAGACACCAAATAATTAAAAGAAAAAATCATACACTCTCCTAAATTAGTTGGGATTTAGCAATCCACATGCATGAAAAAAATAATAAGTTAACTATTTTTGCACTAAGGAGGCTACTATTGGCCTTGGAACAAGTAAATGCTAAATAAGAGTCTTTTTAGGTCAACACTCGTACAACAAATCTTGGGGGTGTGGGTACAATATATGCCCAAACTTTAAGCTCAATTTTTGCCTAGTTAAAGGCATATTCATTTTTGTAGCCCTTGAAGTCTTCTTTCCAACGCCACAAAAATTAGATTAATTGGACATCGAGTTAAAAAGTTATAACTAAAATATTTAAGACATGTCAAAATCTTATCTTATAGAATATTTTCCTAATCCAACTCTAAATGAGTCTTCACTAACTTGGACTCTCATTAGGATTAAATTGTTGCGTTGTTTTCAAATCTTCATATTTTAATCCTGACCATTTTATTCTTGTCAATTGTGACCTATCTTCTAGGGTTTGTTTCACTTACCTTATCCATTATTATTTAAAATCAACCAAATTACATGCAAAATAAATTAAACAATTAGAACAAGTATCAATCTAAAATAGCATTTTTAATGGTTAATCAATGACCATGAAAAATGTTGAAATTTATAATGGACTCCAGGAAATTAGCCAATTACAAATGTGGTCTAATAATTATTTGTACGGTGAAAATTATTTATTAAAGGAAACCACATCCCGATATTTAAATAGGTTGATGATATCCTCTTAAGAAAGCTCATAAGTTTTGTTTATGTTAAACCCTATAGGTGGATTTAACTATTCGACATGACAAATAAGTTGAATGGTAAGATCTCAAAGATAAAAAAAAGTCAATTAAATATAATTTTCAGTAATTTAATTGATTGATGAACATCTGTAATATTAAACATTGGGAGATTATGANGAAGTCAATTAAATATAATTTTTAGTAATTTAATTGATTGATGAACATCTGTAATATTAAACATTGGGAGATTATGAAGTGTATGATAACAAGCAGCTCAAAATATAATTTTGAGATAAGTCTTGGGGAGATGAATCATAAATTTTTAGTAGAATAACTTATTATTAATGGATCGTAGGATGTTTCTTTTGGGTTAGACATAAGATTCTTAGGCCCATTGGAAGCCCGTCCCTTATTTCTCCGTAGGGCCTCTACTATAGTCTATAAATAAACGATTTTTCTAGTTCTCTCAGCAATACTTTATATTCATGTTTAGAAGAAGTAGATAGAGAGAGAGAGAGAGAGAGAGCAAGATGGAGAATTCAAAGGATTGCAGCCCACACTGTATCTGAGTTTTTGGCGCTGAAGGACATATGGTAAAAGATTGTGAGGTCGATCGAGCCAGTTGTTCAATCTACACCAATTTTCGGTCATGTTGTAATCATTAAAAGTAAAACTTAATTCCGTCTTATAGGATTAACAAACACATTTTTTGTATTTGATTATACATGTCGTCAAAGAATCTTGGAACTATCATTCCAACAATGTGAAGTACTAAATTTCTTGGAAGTCTGAGGTTGTGCTACATGGAATTGATGAAAAACTCAAAATACAAAGAAAATTAAATTAAAATTGGCTGTTGAAAAAAGTTTGATGAAGTTGAATTCGGAAAATTGTAAATTTCGGGTTTTTTAAATAGTGATTTGGAATACTAAAGCATTGAGATCCCTTTCCAACTCTGCATGGTATTTATTCTTGATCTGATTTTCAAACTCAATTAGGAATCGATTGAGGGGTGATCTTAATCAAAAAATTTAATGGTGATATTATTGAAAAAAATCCAAAAGTATTATTGAAAAATTATTTGGATCAAAATTAGGTTTAAAATGTAGATCTCAAGCATCCAGTGTCTTTGGAGTCAATGATCAATCAAGATCTCTAACAAAAGAAACTTGTTTTAATCATAAATAATCAAATCAATTATTTTTATGAAAATTTTAATTAATTGATCCAAATATGAAAACGTAGTTATTTAACTGGCAAAGAATCAAAAGCATTCATTGTACATGAAACAATGAATCAAAGAATTTTACAGAGCAAAAACTTGACAAAAGAAACATGAATCAATTAAAAAAAATCATACATTAAAGAACACATATCAAAACAAAATGATGTGCTTCATTGGAATAATCACCCCTAACTTTAGTTAGGGATTTACTAATCCATAAAGTGAGAGCAACAACAAAAACTAGGAAAAGAGAGGCTAAAGGCAAGATCGATGTCCACATTAGGGTTTGAAGATATTTATATGGAGATTAGGAATCAAAAACCTCATTAAAATCAAAAACTATGTTTGGCTAATCTGGCAGTTGCGTCTGGACGCGCCTTTACAAGCGTCTGGACATATGCGTTCATCTTGCACTCTTTGAAAATGGTGTCTGGATGTGATAATCTTCCGTCCAGAAATAGAATAGCTTATGGAGTTCACATATGGACACTCCTTTTCACTACAAAATAGGAATAAATTCTAAAACACATCATTCGAGCATATTTAGCTTTAAGACTGCTCGAGCCATCTCTAAGATCGCTCAAGTGGTCCTTGTTGTTCCTCCGTTTAGCCTTTGCCTAAAATTTTCTTCAATCTTTAGAGACCACTCTAGTGAAAGTTAGTGAACATAGAGCGATCTCTACTAGTTTTTAAAGCCTAAAACCAAGGAAAAAAGTAGTCCCCTTAAACATTAAAGGGTGTTGCTCTAGAGATGTTCACTAATGACTCATAACAATATTTTCTAAACACAAGAGGTTTAGAAAAACTTTTCTTTAAAAAATACCTATGAGTCATACATGGATCAATTACCAATTTCATTATAACACTAATCGTCCTAAGTCTAGTAAACCAAGGTTTCTTAGGTCTCTAAGGTTATTACTTTTGTCATAAGCATGCAGGTGCATATAAAGAGTTCATTTGTTGTAGCTTGAAGCATGATCTCCTCCCTTTTTATTTTACTTTTTTGCGTCTTCATCTTGTAGCATTATAATCATGGTATAGGTTGAGATTTTGTAAGAATTCAAATTAAAATTAAATAAGTATAATATTATCTTAAGAGTTCTCCTAATACGAATAAAATTATGGTAGAAACTTAGAATAATTGTTAAAATATTGATTTTGAAGTTTAAGTTTCAAGCGTATTTGACTTTCAGAGTAAATTGAGTTTTGGAGGTGTTTAAGGTTGATAAGGATAACTAAGTAAAAACATTAATTTTTTTAAGTCAAAATAATATTATCATTGAATCTAGGAGATCCAAAAAATTTGAAATAGTCATTTAGCACATATAGCTGTTCGGAGGAATAAAATAGTTATTTTAGTATTTTGAGTATAAATTTACTTTAATTTTGAGATAAATCATAAAATTAAATTTTTTTAGGTTAAAATAACATTAAAAATGAATCCAGAACGTCGAAAAACCTTAGAGTAGTTATATGGATAAAATTGAAAGTTTTTAGTGACAAAACCGTAATTTTAGAGAAAACCCAAATTTCAGTCCATGAACAGTAACTTTGGGGACTGCTGTGTTTAAAACATAGATTTCAGCTCATTTTCTTCCATTCTTTCATTCCACTCTCCTCCTAAACCTCTTAGAACCCTACGAGAAGATAAAGGGAAAAAGAAAAGGGAAGAAGAAAGTCTCTAAAGTTTGAGTTTTGCTTGGAATTCTTGATTTCTAAGTAGGGGTTTTTTGTCACTCTTGTTTATTGAGGTTAAGGCTTATATATATGTATATAATCATGGTTTCTTGATGTCCTTGCAAATCTTATCATGTTTTGAATGAAATTATGGTTTAATAGCCATGAAATTTTTGTTGTAATCTCAAACCCTTGTTTCTTTCAAGAAATAGAGATTTTTCTTCTTGATATTTCTTGTTCTTGATTTCAAAACTCTAGTGTTTCGTTTGAACAATAAAAATATATGTTTGATGATCTCTTGCATATTTTTCTTGAATTTGCTCCGTTGGAAAAATACCTATGGAGTTGGGGGTTTTTGATTTACTTGTGATTTGAGAAATTGGTTGGTATTGTATCTCTTGTGTGAATGTTTGGATGACCATGAGTGGCCATTGACCAGGTACCGTAGAGTGGATAGATGCGTTTTTTACTCCGTGCGAGTTTGAATTTTTCCTACCACTTGTAGTAGGGTTGGTGCCTTGCGAGGACCAAACCACCATTTACTCACAAGTATCGAGGTTGAGGGTTAGTATATTATTCTTGGGTTAGATTCTTCATTTTCAATGTGTTGGAATGTGCTCTTCCTAAAGTTGTATATCCTTGAGAGGATTTGAGTGTGTGTGTTGGCCAGGATATTCTCGTTGTGTTTATTCATGTGATATCTTACATCATATCTGAGATACATTGTGGGCTATTGTTTATTGTGCAAATGGTTGGTTATGGTTTATTGTGGAAAGGAGTTTATTGTGGACATGGTTATTATGGAAATAGTAACTCGTTGGAATTGTTATTTTTGGGAATTAGTTTTACTTTTCATTTAAATTATTGTTATTGTCTAAACTTGAGATCCATCGAAATGTCCCTGTTTTCCTTCAAAATTTATATATGATATTTGTAAAATAAGACCGACTGTTTTGTATGTTTTCAAAACCTTGTTCAAGTTTGAGAGAATTTTTCTATAGAGCTTAGTGCTCACCCCCTACAAACAATATTTTTTTCAGATTATGGTCTAGAGGAGGAGTTCGGAGTTGATGAGCCGGTACATTGGGAAGCTCCAATAGATGGGAACGTAAATCCCGAGGTGGACATTTAGAGCTATATTCCCTTATGTTCTAGACTAAGAAATTCATTTTGAGATAATGTGAAATCTAATATTTTCGTTATTCTGCTGCACGATAATAGTTGATTTCCTTTTGGATGTAATTGTCATAATTGAGCATATTATTTTGGATGATGTTGTATATATTGTGGATGATGAATGAAATTCTCTTTTGTAATGAAGTCCATTTAGTTACTCTCATGATGTGAATAGTTTTAGATAGTAATGTCGTCCAAGGGGGATATGGGGGCGTTACAAATTGAACCCATATGGACTGTTTTAATGTAAAAAAAAAAATTGCATGTGGTTATATGAGTATCGTTAAATGGACCAAGTGTGGTCAATATTTATTCATAAATGGACCCGGTGTTCTCAATGTAGTATAATTGCACAAGTTGTGTTTTGGGCAAAGCTTCCCGTACAAAAGAGACTCTGCCTGAATTTTGTTAAATTAAAGATCCCCAGTTTTTGGAGTGTTACAGATTTACAAGGACTTCAAGAAATTAGCCAATTACAAAACATGATCTAACAATTATGTTTAAGAAAAAAAATTGAGGGTGGGCACATCCTCAAGGATCCCTCACTATGTGTAGAGTGAAATTATTTTTGTTGGTTTACAATGGTAGGAGGGACATCAACTTAATAATTGTCCAATTATAGAAAATTTAAATTATACTCTTAAGCAACATCAAATTGATTGACCAATTTTATTATCAATCTTTCTAGTACAAAGATATTGAGTCTTTAGACATACTAATAGAGATCTCTAGCGCCGGGAGGGGTCGGGGAACCACACTATGCCTTGTGGGGCCAATTGCATCTACTCGATTGTTGTTACAAAAAAATTTTCATACATTTTATAATATATTTTTTGATTTTCCCTTGAACAAAATTTTAGGTATCTTATTCCGCTTAATCATCTCCTACATTTAGCTAAACTTCCTAAAGTCTAAATTCAAGCCAAATTTTGTAATATTTAGTAAGTTGAATCCTCTCAAATTATATTCCAAAAATCATCTGAAAGCTCTTTATTCTCTTTCCTCCTATATCTCATCTCCTCTTTTGTACCACAATTAATAAGAAAATTTGATTAAAAACATGTTTAATGACATTAATACTGAGATTATCATAAAATATTCTTTTTACCAAATTAAAAACTTGTCAAGAACAATTATAAAAATATTGAACAAAAATATTACGCATCAATATTGAAGCTACTATTTGGTAAGAAATTTTTTAAGTGAAATAATAATTTCTTCATAATAAAAAATATTTTGCTCCCTACAATAAAATATATGATCAATAGGAATCTTAGTCTATAAACAAGTGCTAACATACATGGATTAAAGTCATAAAATGGACTAAATCCTAAAAAAAAAAAAGGAAGCATAAGAAAACATACAATATTTAAAATGGCATTACTAAACGGTACTTAAGTTTATGTAATATTTTTATTTTTTATTTTTGAAATTTATCCCCGCTAGGTTAATTTTCTAGTTCTTCCATTACTCTCACGAACAAGCATTTTGTGAAAGTTTAAATGCAAAAAAAAAATTAGTTTTTGAAATAAATATCTATAATTTGATAATCACAATAGAATTAGTTTTTGAAATAATTGGGGAATTTCTAGGTTATTTCAAAAATGACATTTCTAGTTAAACATTTGTCCCACTTGAAAGGAAGAAAATTTATGTGTCAGCTTTTATATAGTAGCTATCTATTGTCTTTTTAATAATCTTATATGACATTTTATTGGAGCTTGAGGACCAATTTGCACTTGGAATAAGTCGTACATTAAGACAAGCAACGTGATTATAAGTTCCAGTGATGGTTTGATATAAGTTAGCTTTTATGTAGTAGCTATATGTATTCATTTTATTAATCTTATGTGAAATTTAATTGGCGCTTGAGAAGACCTGTGCACTTCGCATAAGTTCCATACTAGCACGAGCCACATGTGCATGGGTTCGAGTGGTGATTTGGCTGGTGGTACTTAGATTACACTTTTTTGGAATTGGTGTCTCTTTAATTTCAATTTAATACACCAATGACCCTTTGGTCCAATGATACTCTTTGTTTTGTAAAGACTTTCTCTTGTTGAGGTCAAGGGTTCAAGTCCCCTTTCTCCCTCCCCCTCCCCCCTAAAAAAAAATCAATTTAATACACTGTCATCTATAAAGGAAAATCAAACAAAGACGAGCTACAAGCCTGGGCTCTTCTACCATTGTATTTATATTAAAGACAATTTATAAGACTCCTTGATATGTAAGAGTGCTAAAATAACCAATTCTATTTTAAATTACAAGATAAGTGTGGGTATCTAGATGAACTAATCCTAAGTATAATGCAATTCAAACAACAGTCAGATAGATGAAGAGTATGTGTAACGACCACTTCATTTATCACACCCACCATAAGCTAATTGATCTGGGAAGAATCGAAAGCTTGTTCTTGAGAAACTGAAAAATGATCTAAAGACAAACCTTTAGCAAAAATGTCATTCATTTGATCAATAGTTTGAATGTATCAGACATCAGGTTCTTTGTTGAAAAATTTTTCATGAACATAATAAAAATCAACTGCATGCATGAAACATGAGATTTGATGTTAGAGAAATGAAGCTGATATATCACACCAAATAAATGAAGCCAAAGGTAGGTAAATGCATAGATCTTTAAATAATATAACCATGAAAGTTTAGCCGTTGTTTTAGCCAATTGGCGATATTTAGATTTGTTACTGGATCTAGACATTGTATTTTACTTCTTCAAACCAAGAAAATAATGTAATAAACTCAAACCTTTCATAGCAAAACAACTTGTTTTGATACTAATAGGTACTGGCCAAAAATAAAAAAGATCACTAATAAGTTGTTGTAGATGAGATGAGCTATTTTCAGTTAAAAGACTGATGAATTGTTTAAGATTAGAGGACCTATTTCTAATCAAAAGTATGCCATCGACCTAAACAAGAAGGAACATATTAACACCATCATAATGATACATATAAAATAAGTAATTAGCCTTTGATTCTATGAAACTAGATCGTCAAGATAATCAAAAAAAACTGTTGAAACCATGATTGTTTTAATCTATAGAGAGACTTATGCAAGTGGCAAAAATGATGAGGAAAATTAGAATTTTCAATTTTTTTAGTGGAAGACCTTGTACCAAATTTAAATGAAAAATTTGATCTTAAGGTTCCTTTTAAATAATTAAAATGATGGTATAATCTTCAAATCATTATTG
Organism: Ilex paraguariensis; assembly: GCA_963454935.2. Classification (NCBI taxonomy): domain Eukaryota; kingdom Viridiplantae; phylum Streptophyta; class Magnoliopsida; order Aquifoliales; family Aquifoliaceae; genus Ilex; species Ilex paraguariensis. The sequence goes on from CAUOFW020001914.1 coordinate 679,485, forward strand.
ACAGAATAGCCATGAAGTTGGAGTTTCGCTCGTATTGACCTTAGATAAAAATTTAGTTTAAGAGGTTTTTAAGTTTAAGAAGGGTAGTTAGGTAAGTTTTTAATAGTTTTTAGATCAAAATAATATTACCATCGAATCCGGAAGGTCTAGAAACCTTCCGTTAGACGATATGAGGTGTATTAGAAATTTTGAAGTATTTTGAGGTTTTAAACTCATTTTGGAGGGAATTCATAAAATAAGGAATTTGAAACTATCTCAGTATTCTGGCCATAGATTTTTAGTTTGATGTTCGATTGATCTGATTCTTATAGCATTAAATAGTAGACTTTAAGAGCTACAAAAGTGTAATTCATAAAAATTTCGGAATTGGCCTCTAACTGGATCAAAACTAGGTTGGAAGTTTGGGGAAAAAGTTGGGTTTGTTCGAATGGAAGTGCAATATTAAAAATCCTTATTAGGGTGAAAGGTAGATACTGAAAGTAGGAGCCATTTTAATAGAGATTTTCCCTTTGAACGAAAACTCAATTCGGGCCTCAATCAAGGTTCGCTATTTCGATCAATTTTTAACCTATATATAAATACCCTAGGGATGCGCTTTAGGGTTTATTGACATGCTTTTCAACCTTAAGGAGTCTTGGAAAGAAGAAGAGGAGGAAGAAAAGTTGATTGGGCTAGATCTTGAGGGGATCAATGCTTAGGCAATCACACAAAACAATATAGAAATAATTTTCTCTGGATTTAAGGTAGGGTTTCTATCCCTTTCCTATTCATTAAGGCTAGGAATTATTTATATGTTATTTTTGATTCAATTCCACACACACATATATATATATATACACACACACACACACACTCTAGATCTATAACTCGTGTGAATTTCTTTCAAAAGCATGATTCGTTTTCTTAGAAAAATACCTGATTTACATTCATGTTTTTGTTATTGAAGTTTCCTATATTTGGAGAATTGTAGAACTATGATTTGTGGTATACATGGATTTGATTAAAAATTATGAACAATATCTCTTGTATGGATGAGTGATGATGAACTTTGATATACTAAAACTTATATCGCAGAATGTTTAAATGTGTTTTTTTACCTTGAGGGTTTCGAAGGGTTCTTATTATTCATAATGGGGTGTTGGTTCATTACGGGGTTCCAAACCACTATTCATTCCTGGGGATCGAGGTTGAGGGTTAGTATATTACTACTAAGAAGATTTTGTTAAATACTGATGCANGAAAGGTAGATACTGAAAGTAGGAGCCATTTTAATAGAGATTTTCCCTTTGAACGAAAACTCAATTCGGGCCTCAATCAAGGTTCGCTATTTCGATCAATTTTTAACCTATATATAAATACCCTAGGGATGCGCTTTAGGGTTTATTGACATGCTTTTCAACCTTAAGGAGTCTTGGAAAGAAGAAGAGGAGGAAGAAAAGTTGATTGGGCTAGATCTTGAGGGGATCAATGCTTAGGCAATCACACAAAACAATATAGAAATAATTTTCTCTGGATTTAAGGTAGGGTTTCTATCCCTTTCCTATTCATTAAGGCTAGGAATTATTTATATGTTATTTTTGATTCAATTCCACACACACATATATATATATATACACACACACACACACACTCTAGATCTATAACTCGTGTGAATTTCTTTCAAAAGCATGATTCGTTTTCTTAGAAAAATACCTGATTTACATTCATGTTTTTGTTATTGAAGTTTCCTATATTTGGAGAATTGTAGAACTATGATTTGTGGTATACATGGATTTGATTAAAAATTATGAACAATATCTCTTGTATGGATGAGTGATGATGAACTTTGATATACTAAAACTTATATCGCAGAATGTTTAAATGTGTTTTTTTACCTTGAGGGTTTCGAAGGGTTCTTATTATTCATAATGGGGTGTTGGTTCATTACGGGGTTCCAAACCACTATTCATTCCTGGGGATCGAGGTTGAGGGTTAGTATATTACTACTAAGAAGATTTTGTTAAATACTGATGCATCAGTATACTCGTTTCCTAAAACGTTGTCACCCTACGAGAATTGCTTTGTTGGTGATGTGTTTGTAGTAGACTAGATATATTCAGTGTGTGAATTCTGACAAATCAATATACATACATGAGATATTCCAGATATGAGCTATTGTTTACTCAATGATCCATTCAATAATGAATTTTCCTTACATGTATCAAAAACTTGAGATCGTTATTAAATGTCACATGTTTTACTTCAAAAACTATATATGTTATTTTATAAATTGAGACTTACCTATTTCAATTATTTCTAAACCTTGTTTAGCTTTAGAAAAGTTTTCCTACTAGGCTAGTTTTGCTCACCGATTCCTTTAACATTTTTTAGATTTAGTTGTTGAGGAGGATGCAAACTTAGGTGAGAATACAGATTGAAAGGTGGAAGAGGATCAGAATTTGGGTCCTTATTTTAAGGTGTAGATATTGATTCATTAGTTTGTTATTCTTATCGAGTGTTTGATAATTCAGATTCATGAGTTTTGATTCGTTTTAACGGTGTTGTTCTACGAGGGGTAAACCAATGTGGATCTTCCCTCATGATTATACACATAGAGCAATAAACATTTTACCTGGAAGGGGGTGAATAGATTTTTCAATTTTGGCCCAATAGATAATCAACAAAAATCTAAACCCTTTTCCCACAAAGATTTAGAAAATAATTTGACAACCTCTTTAGTCACCACAACCCATTTTGCACATGATGATTGATTAAATTAATTCACTTATAATCAATCTCGCAACGATCCCAAATTTCAAACCCAATTTGCACACTATGGTTGAATAGATATCAATCAATCAAATCAAAAAATATAAACCGCACATGTGTGCTAACAATCAAAAGTGCGTACAATAAATAATAAAGAACACAAGTGATTTGTTGACGCGAAAACCCTCCTCGAAAAAAACCGCAGAGACCTTAGTTCACCAAAGCCTAATCTGCTACTCTCTAAGTCAACATACAAGTACTCAAGTCTTATACGTTAACCAATATCATAGTTAGATGTTTCATTCCTTATTTTATCTCTGCCAAAGTCCCTTATTTGACATCTAGTGTAGCTTCACTTGGACCTCCCCATCGCATGGTTCATCTAGGCCTCGAGCAATTATGGGCATGCCAATGATCCCCAGTATGAACACACCAATGGGTTTGGTTTAGACCATAAAGATTTTCAACACCAAGTTGTGAGGTTTGGTAGTGGTAACCTTTGGATTTAGGGATCTAGGTTAGTGATGGAAGCTCTTAAAGTAGAAGGAGTGTTTTCTCGCTTAGAAATCTCACAAGAGGCTTAGTCTAGCTATGAGAAAGGCTCTCCCTATTTATAAGTCCAAAATAAGGTTAGTTGTAGTAAATAAGAAAACACAGATTCGTGTACGACCGCTTGATCAGTGGGAGGGTAGTTGGCACTGGAATGAAAATCTTGTTTTCATCCTGTCCAGGAGCAACACCATTTGATTAACCATGAGCATCGCTCGAGCGACCATGAAGGACTGCTCGAGCTCGCTTGCCTAATTCCCTAAGTCATAAAGAGACTGCTCTAGCCAAGGCTAACAAGCATAGATCAGTCCTACTGGTTTTGAAGCACAATATCAAGCAAAAACTAGTCCACTTAAGCATTAAAGGGTGTTTCTCAAGTGAGATCCTATAATGGCTCAATTTATGTTTTCAAAACATAAAATTGTTTAGAAAATTTTTTCTTTTGAGATCACATAGGAACCATAAAATCCACGCCCTTAAAAGAAAGTTTTGTACTCAAAACATATTCCTTGACTTAGTCTACATAATCCAATTCCATTTTCATCCTACTCGTCTTAAGTTAAAAGTAACTAAAGGTTTATCGTAGGTGTCTATGTCATTACCTTTGTCCAAAGCATAAAGGTGCATATAGAAGTTGAATAATATTGCATTTATGCTTGATCTCCTCCTTTCGATGACAATTTCGGATTTTCAACTTGATAACATCATAACCATGTTAAAGGTTGAGATTTATAATAGACTATATGAAATTAGTCAATTACAAAATGTGATCTAACAAAAGGATTAATCATTTTTTTTGGGATTTTCTAGATGCAAACAGTTGATGGTTGACTTATGTTTTTGGGGATTTCTAGTGAGAAGATATTGAATATTATTATTTTGCTTTATTTAATGATATTATTAGTCATGCTCATGATTTTAAAGGTTGTTAGTTAGATTATGTTTATTTATGAATTTGGGGTGAGAAATTTAGGTTGCAACATAGACCCTCCTCTTCCCCCTCTATTTAGCAGTCCATGAAGAAATGCATTTTGAACATCAAGTTGGTGAATTGGCCATGTGGTGGTATGCTAGACCACTAGGTTGAACGCTTCGATATAATCTAACCAAGCTACTAGTAAAAACCACTAACAAAAAGGCAGGATTTATAGTGTCCCACCAAACCAATGGATTTCCATTTAACCCAATAAACCCAATTGTTGGATAGAATGTTTATATTTGAATTTGGTGGAGCAAGACAAGTGTTAGAATCATATTTGTAATTGGCTAACTTCGTGAAGTTTTTTTTTTGTAAATTTTAACTTATTCCATGATCATGATGCTACAATGTCAAAGATTCGAAAATGTCAAATGAAATGATGAGTTCAAGCTACAAAAACACATCAGAGAGTCTCCATATGGACCTTCATGCTTAGGGAAAAAGTAATGACCTTAGAGATCCTAACAACTTTGGCATAACTTTAGACCTAGGTTAGATAGATTAAAATGGAATCGGTGATTGATTTGTTAATGATTCTTAAGTGTTCTTCAAAGAAAATTTTTTATAAACCTTTATTGAGTTTTAAAAACATAGATTTGAGTCATTAATCATATCTTACTTGAGCAACAACCTTTAGAACTAAAGGGAACAAGTTTTTGCTTGGTTTCTAGCTTAAAAATTAGTAGGGACCACCCTCTACGCTCTTCCCTCTAGCTAAAGTAATCTTTGAACACTTAGGGATAAAATCAAAAAAGGTTGAATGAGTGGACAGTGCTAATTGCCTTCTAGGTCACTTGAGTGGTCTTTGCTCTACTGTTGTGGTTTGATTTCTTATCTCATTTTAGCACCAACTGCCAACTCACTGGTCGAGCATTTTTTTCGCAAATTTTAGTTTACATGGTCCTTAAGATTAACCCTATTATGAACCTATGATAGAGGGGAAGTCTTCCTGTGTTAGAGTAAGCCTTTTGAGAGAAAAATCTGCTTATCTAGCACCTTTAGATGTTGAATAAGAACCCTAGATCCAAAGGCAAAACACACCTTGATTCTCTAATCCATCCTCATACCTTAGAGAGAAGGCCTAGATTGGGAGATCCAACCAAACCCATTGGAGTGTGTGCATACCAGGAGTCTTGGGTGCGACCTCTGATTGCTCGAGGCTTAAACAAAGTGTGCGATGGGAAGTTCAAGTGAAGACATCCATAACTTTAGTGGATGTCTATGATAGAGAGGTTTATTGAATGAAATAAGTTTCTAACCACGATTTTGGTTAAAGTATAAGACTCGCGTAATTGTAAACTGACTTTGAAATAATGGATTAGACTTTGATGAACCCCGAGTGGTTTCCCATGATTTTTTTTCAAGGACGGTTTCCACGTTAATAAATTACTTGTGTTATTTATTATTTTTATTGTACACATTTACAATTTGATGCACACACGGGTACTATGTATTTGATGTATTGATTAATTGAGCATTCATATTATACATGGTGGTTTGGTTGGTTGTTACTTGCCTTGAATTGGATCTTTGTGACAGATTGAGTGTTAATCATAAAATTGACAAATCCATCACATCATTCTTCCTGATATTTTGGATTGTTCTTGGGTAAAAGGGGTTCTCAACTTTCATTGTTTGATTAATATGAGAAGAGGTAATTGTGATAGAATTAGATTATAAATTGGTGTTTGTTTGAGCGAATTAAAATTAACCTACTCTCACCCACCTTTAGGATGCACCTTAATCCCACATGTTTCATTGTGAGAGACGATCCATTCCGCGTAAGGGTAACATTTATCCTTACAACCATGTTTCATTTTGTTGAGGTGCGGCAAATTTTGAACACATTGTCTTACGCCATTCAAAGGACTTGCTAGCTACTGTGAAGGAAGATAACTCCATTTGACTAGGCGATACATGAACAGTGAGAGCATACTTCAAATTAAATTTGCTATTTTTGTCTTGGGTTCGAGCAAGCATTGGATGTGTGTAACAAGGGGGCTGGATAGAGATTGAAGTTGATGACACAACATGCGTAGACAAACTTGGCTAGTCAGATGAACAAGAAGCAAGGGAAGAGGGTAGGGCAGTTGCCACTACGAGGAGGTGCATTGAAGCACCATCAACTGTTGAGATAGACCGTTGGGAGTGGTCTATTGGTGAAGATAATGGTGGCTATGGTTGAAAGGAAAATGGGATATTTGGAGGCCGGTCCTCCTATGTGAACTTATTTGGTGATAAGTCTATTAATTTGTTTAATATTAAGTCCATTTTGATCTTCATTGTCTAAAATATCCCCAGTTGTTATATTTAATTAAAACAAATTAGAAAACTAGCAACCCCTAAATTTTAGGAGTTTGACTAATATTAAAATTTTATCTCTTTCATATCTATTTATATCCATATATATAATAGCACTATTTATTTCTCTCTCATATATATATATATATAGTAATATCAAAAAAATGATAACTGATAATGATGAGATTTTGGGTCCAGACCGCCATAATTAAAGCGCCTAGGAAACCACTGCTCGCGTAATAGCCCAAATAGAGCATCCACAGCCTATCCACACCAAGAGTAGAGTGGACTGAGCCCAAACCGAAAGGATCAACGGTACTAGTGGACCTAGATTTTAGCCCAACCCCAGTCCAGCTCGGCCATATGTCACCCTAAGGAAGAAGCTCGGCCCAATGCCTGTCTTAAAGCGTCTTCATTGCGCCACGTGCCCTAAGGACAATGAGACCATTTCTGACACCCATAACAAACACACACTCCCTGGAACTGAGTGTGTTGGCGCGCATAACCATTCAGAGACTGTGGGCTTAGTGGCATCACATGGCAAAAATCACTGTAAGACAAAAGAGGGCCCACAGAATCAACAGAAAGGAGGAAGGTGTAGCAAGAAACCCTAGAAGGGTTACTTGTATAAATAGGATATTGTTCCACTACGGTGAAGGATCATCTCTTTCATTCTCTCTCTCGAATCATGAGCATAGTTCTAGTTTAACTGAACATTATTCTTGTAAAGGCTTTGAGCCAGCAACACCATTGTAATCTCCAGAAATCGAGTAATATATAACCCCAAGGAGCAATAGACTCCCTTACAGTGGACGTAACCTTAGTCTCTCGGCTAAGGTGAACCACTTACATGGTGTTCTTGACTTCCCCTTATTGTTCTATTCATTTATATTATGTATATTTATTCTGAATCCCCTCTGGACCAACTGGTCACGATTCCAAACTTAGGCTAGTAATTCCGGACACCATTAGTTCAGTTTGGCGCCATTTGTGGGAAACGATTTTCATCGTTTTCTTAAAACTTTCTTATATCCTTGTTAGTTTGATGGTTTCGACCCAGAATATGAGTAAATATCATGCCAATCCCCAGGTTCACCAAAAATTACCAGAGAACTTTTCAGCCCCCAAAGCGGATGTCAAGAACCACCCCTGGTAATAGACCTCCCTTCGCTCAACAAATTGGAAGCTTATCTTCGAACCACGATGTAACTGATACAGCAGAACTAAGAGCTGATGACATGGATACAGACACACCAACTTTCGCAATTCCCACCAATCCCTCAAGAGCCTCCTCCACCTCCAGCACACACACGACATTCCTCCTTAAGAATGCCAAGCCCTGCATAATGGAGTCACGGAGCTTCATGAGCACAGCCACTCTAGAGAAAACCTCCGGAGGAGACATTTGGAGGAACACACTAAAGATAAAGCCCACAGTCAAACCAAAGCCGCCAACCGAGAAGACAGACTCTTCCCCCACCAGATGCCATGGATCACCTTTTGGAGCAAAGATTTCACGAGCTACAACGAGATCTGGGTAACATGAAAGAAGTGGTTAAGGGGAAGACTCTTGACACCATTGATGCTCTGGTCCAGCAAACCGAGTGACCGTTCGCTCTAGAGATCCTTCACTTCCCCCTCCCTCAGAAATTTCGGATGCCATCGATAGAGGCATTCGACGAGACCAAAGCCTGCCAAATTCACGACAATTTGTCGCACTGCCCGTTGGAGCAGTTCACGCCCGTGGTCAGCCCCTGGCCTTTCCAACAATGGGGGTTAGATATTTTGGGACCCCTACCGATTGAGGTCGGACAATGCAAATTCGTCATGGTTGTAGTGGATTATTTCACAAAGTGGGCTGAAGCCGAGTCGTTGGCTAGGATCACATAGAAGGTCGAGAACTTTGTTTGAAAATATATTGTCTGTCGTCTCGGTGTCCCTAGGGTGTTGGTTTCAGATAATGGGAAGTTTGATAATTCGGCATTCATGAGTTTTTATGCCGAGCTGAGAATCAAAAATTACTTCTCAGCACCCACACATCCGCAATCCAATAGCAAGTCGAGGTCACCATCAGAACCATTAAGCTTGCGCTAAAGACAAGATTGGAAGCATCAAAGTCTCAATGGGTGGATCTTATCCCTACAGTACTGTGGGCATACCGAACAACTGTTTAAACTGTAACTGATGAGACTCCCTTCAACCTTGCATACGGGATAGAGGCAATAGCCCCAGTCGAGGTCGGCTTGCCTTCTACAAGAGTCGAACTCTTCGATCTCGAGCAGAATGAGAGATCATTAATGGTCAACCTCGACCTTCTAGACAAAAAAAGAGATGAAGTGTTGCAACGGATATTTTCGTACCAGAGGAGCACAGCTAGATACTAAAACAAGCGGGCGAGGAGAAGAAGTTTCAAACCATATGACTTGGTGCTAAAAAAACTACTTCTAGCCAAGAAGGATCCAGCCCATGGAAAGCTCGGGCCTAACTGGGAAGGGCCCTATATTGTGAAAAGAGTAATGAAATCAATGAAATTTTTAAAGCCCCATTTCTGAGATCAATGAAATTTTCAAAGTTCTCATGAAACAGAGAGTTTGCACTAACTTTCAGCCTACGAGATCTTCAGCTCGGAATAGCCGCGAGCTCTTCAGCCGCACAAATCAACTAGGTTTTTCAGCTAAAGAGCTCTTCAGCTCAAAAAGCCACAAGCTCTTCAACCATGCAAATCGACTAAGTTTTTTAGCCTACAAGATTTTCAGCTTAGGAAAAGAGCTCTTCAACTCGAAAAAATCGTAAGCTCTTTAGTTGTGCAAATCGACTAGGCTTTTCAGCCTACGAGCTTTTCAACTCGGGAAAAGAGCTCTTCAGCTTGAAAAAATCGCATAAATTGACTAGGCTTTTTAGCCTACGAGTTTTTCAGCTCGGGGAGAGAGCTTTTCAGCTCGAAACAACTGCGAGCTCTTCAGTCGCGCAAATCAACTTGGTTTTTCAACCTATGAGCCCTATATTATGAAAAGGGTAATCCGACCTAGAAACTATGAGTTGCAGACAGAGGAAGGAATGGACTTGCAACACTCTTGGAATACGGATTATCTGAAGCATTACTACCAATAAAAGTCTTCTCAAAACCACTATAACAGAGAGAAAGAAAACCATTTTAAAGCCCCAATTCTGAGATCAATGAAATTTCCAAAGTTCTCATGAAATATAGAGTTTGCACTAAGTTTCAGCTTACAAGCTCTTTANAACAATGCAAATTCGTCATGGTTGTAGTGGATTATTTCACAAAGTGGGCTGAAGCCAAGTCACTGGCTAGGATCACGTAGAAGGTCGAGAACTTTGTTTGAAAATATATTGTCTATCGTCTCGGTGTCCCTAGGGCGTTGGTTTCAGATAATGGGAAGTTTGATAATCCGGCATTCATGAGTTTTTATGCCGAGCTGAGAATCAAAAATTACTTCTCAGCATCCACACATCCGCAATCCAATAGGCAAGTCGAGGTCACCATCAGAACCATTAAGCTTGCGCTAAAGACAAGATTGGAAGCATCAAAGTCTCAATGGGTGGATCTTATCCCTACAGTACTGTGGGCATACCGAACAACTGTTTGAACTGTAACTGATGAGACTCCCTTCAACCTTGCATACGGGATAGAGGCAATAGCCCCAGTCGAGGTCGGCTTGCCTTCTGCAAGAGTCAAACTCTTCGATCTCGAGCAGAACAAGAGATCATTAATGGTCAACCTCGACCTTCTAGACAAAAAAGAGATGAAGTGCTGCAACAGATATTTTCGTACCAGAGGAGCACAGCTAGATACTATAACAAGCGAGCGAGGAGAAGAAGTTTCAAACCATATGACTTGTTGCTAAAAAAACTACTTCTAGCCAGGAAGGATCCAGCCCATGGAAAGCTCGGGCCTAACTGGGAAGGGCCCTATATTGTGAAAAGAGTAATGAAATCAATGAAATTTTTAAAGCCCCATTTCTGAGATCAATGAAATTTTCAAAGTTCTCATGAAACAGAGAGTTTGCACTAACTTTCAGCCTATGAGATCTTCAGCTCGGAATAGCCGCGAGCTCTTCAGCCGCACAAATCAACTAGGTTTCTCAGCTAAAGAGCTCTTCAGCTCAAAAAGCCACAAGCTCTTCAACCATGCAAATCGACTAAGTTTTTTAGCCTACAAGATTTTCAGCTTAGGAAGAGAGCTCTTCAACTCGAAAAAATCGTAAGCTCTTTAGTTATGCAAATTGACTAGGCTTTTTAGCCTACGAGCTTTTCAGCTCGGGAAAAGAGCTCTTCAGCTTGAAAAAATCGCATAAATTGACTAGGCTTTTAAGCCTATGAGTTTTTCAGCTCGGAGAGAGAGATTTTTGGCTCGAAACAACTGCGAGCTCTTCAGCCGCGCAAATCAACTAGGCTTTTCAACCTATGAGCCCTATATTATGAAAAGGGTAATCCGACCTAGAAACTATGAGTTGCAAACAGAGGAAGGAATGGACTTACAACACTCTTGGAATACGGATCATCTGAAGCATTACTACCAATAAAAGTTCTCTCAAAACCACTATAACAGAGAGAAAGAAAACCATTTTAAAGCCCCATTTCTGAGATCAATGAAATTTCCAAAGTTCTCATGAAATAGAGAGTTTGCACTAAGTTTCAGCTTACAAGCTCTTTAGCTCGAAACAGTCGTGCAAATCGATTAGGCTTTTCAACCTACAAGTTTTTCAGCTCGGGAAGAGAGCTCTTCAGCTTGAAAAAGCCGGGAGCTCTTCAGTCGCGCAAATCGACTAGTCTTTTAAGCCTACAAGCTTTTCAGCTCGAGAAGAGAACTCTTCAGCTCAAAAAAATCATGAGCTTTTCAACCGCACAAATCGACTAGGTTTTTCAGCCTACAAGCTTTTCTGCTCGGGAAAAGAGCTCTTCAGCTCAAAAAAGCTGTGAGCTTTTCAACAACGCAAATTGACTAGGATTCTCAGCCTACGAGCTTTTCAGCTCGGGAAGAGAGCTGAGCTCTTCAGCTGCGTAAATCGACTAGGCTTTTCAGCCTATAAGCTTTTTAGCTCGGGAAAAGAGCTTTTCAGCTCAGAATAGTCCTGAGCTCTTTAACCGTGCAAATCGACTAAGCTTTTCAACCTACGAGCTTTTTAGCTGGGAAAAGTCGCGAGCTCTCCAGCTGCGCAAATCGACTAGGATTTTCAGCCTACGAACTGAACTTGTCAACTCAGGAAGAGAGCACCACAGCTCAAAAAAGCCGTGCATATTGACTAGGCATTTTAGCCTACAAGCTTTTCAGCTCGGGAAGAGAGCTCTTCAACTCAAAAAAGTCGTGAGCTCTTCAACCGCGCAAATTGACTAGGCTTTTCGACCTACAAGCTATTCAACTTGAAAAAGCCGTGAGCTCTTCAGCCGCACAAATCGACTAGGTTTTTCAACCTATGAGATTTTCAACTCGGGAAGAGAGCTTTTCGGCTCTGAAAAGACATGAGCTCTGTAGTCGCACAAATCAACCAAGCTTTTCAGCCTACATGCTTTTTAGGTCAGACGTCGACATGGCATTCACAAAGTCATCAAAATTATCATTGCAAATAAAAATACGAGAATTTTTTGATTAACATCGAAAGAAACATCCATATTACAAGTAAAAGAAATGATTTAACTCCCCCCTTACTGGCCCTTTCAGTTTGGAGTTACCCCCTCTCCAGTTGGGCATTTACAGCTAGGAGACGAGAGTTCTCCTCCTTCAGAGCATTCCTATCTCTTTCAACCTCAGCTAGCCACTTTTTAAGGGGCTCTACCTCAATAGACAAGGACCTTTTCCCATGAGAAAAGCTTGATGACTGAGATGTTGAGTCTCCCCCGACGCCTCCAAGAAGAAGTGGCTTCATCTCCCTCTAGTTTGGTAGAAAAAGAGTCAAAATCGAAGAAAGAAGGGGTGAACCTTGGGATGACATCTAAAGCAGCCACCAAACTACCCCCAATTCTAAACCAAATCAGGTTCTGAGGAGTGATCAGAGTGAAATAGGGAATTGGCTCGATATCTACCACTTGGCAGACATTGAGCATTTCTTCCATGGTCAGGTCGGGGGTACCTGCGTAGCACAGCCTAGACACGGTCAAAGTCAATTCGACATTTGTGAGCTAGTGTTAGCAAATCAGGGGTCGATAAAATGCATAACTATGTACCTCTGTCACAAGAGCAAGGAACCCAAGCGCGCCAGTGCTGCCTTTTGGTGGTCTCTCAAGAGCACTCAGTAACAAAAAAGAAACGATGGGTCCACCCCTCCAGGGAGTTAGGGATGCCAGGAATCTGTGGGGAGCAAAAGGTTCGCCTCCAAATGAAGCAACTAAAACAAGGAGGAAAATCAAAGGACAATTCAAAAAAGTAAAAGAACTCGACGACAGTGGGAAAGTCACTGAAGCCTTGCAAGCGCAAAAAATGAAGAAGCTGACAAGAGCGGCCCACCCCTCTGGGGAAAGAAGGGATGGGCATAACCCATGGAAAGACAAAACCCACCCAAAGTCAGGGTGGATAGGGAGGCAAAGGCTCATCTCAAATGAGCCTTCAAAGAAACAAACCTCTCGTTGATGTATTTCTTTTCCTTCTAATCTGTTAAAGAAAAAAAACTAGTAGTTAAATTTTGTAACTATTAATTGAAAGAAGGGTGGTTCATGTCTTATAGGCAACTTTTGTCTGCCTTTTATAGATTTATATTGAGGAGCATCGAGGCTTGTACTTGAACTACTTTGTGATGCATTTTCCATAGCTGCCACCTGACCATGAAATGTATAAAGGTTAATGTTAATAAAAATAAATCAATTACAGATAAAAAAATTTGTTTCCACAAAACACTAACTGGAAAATTATTTGCATAATGTGGAGGGGCTGTGTCTACACAACTTGATTTATCTACGCCACTGGATGGTGTGACCACCTTGCACTTCCTCTTGTTGTGACCAGCTTGACCACAAGTTCCACATATGATTGCTTTGTACTTCCTTCTCAACATCACACCATTTGCAGTTCATAACTCTCCTTCCTTTTGCCTTCTTGGGCCTACCAAGTCTTATGGTTTGATTAGGGGGAATGAGAGTGGCATAATCTACTTTTGGCCACAATTCCTTCTCATTACTAGGACTCATTAGTTGACTGAAACACTTGAGGAATATTTCAACCTTGTACCAATCAGCCATATGATCCTCTGCTGACAAACCTAAATAGTTGAAGGCAAACACAACTTGTTTACAGGAGATTCTTGCTAAGTCCCACTTTCTACAACTACAAGTCCTATTTTTTATGTTGATTGTTGTTTGGTCTCCACTCATCCCAAGAACTTCAAACTTCTCATCCCCATTCCATATAGGAATGAAAGCTGGCGACTCAATTTTAATTGCTTCTAATATCTTTTGAATCCTAGGATAAATGGATCCTTTATACTTCTTAATTGAATCCCTTTGTCGATGTATTCTTTCCATAAGCCAAACCCTTATTGTTTCAAGCATTGTTAAGATGGGTTTGTCCCTAGCCTCTACAATACAAACATTGAAGCTCTCACACAAATTATTGAGTAGCATGTCACATTTGGGCAATGTCCTAAAATTGGACCACCTTTCACACAACCATTGATAGCAGATTCATCAACACTTTGTAACTCCTCCATGAAATTACGAAAGTCAACAATTCTTAAGCATTAGTCGTCCTCCATAATAAGTCCTTCAAAGCTAAGCCCTTATGCTAAACTTTGAAGTTGTTATACCAGTGTCTCACGCAAAACCTATATTCTGAATTTGGGAAAAAAAGTCTCAACTGCATTAAGTATTCCCTACATGTACAATTGGAGGAGTAAATGAGTCGTAGATAATATACACAGCCTCTTTCTTTGACTGCGAAGCCCTATAAAAGAATCATGCTACCTCTTCTTCTTTCTTTCTCTCTTAGTACTCTCAAAATGTCTCAGCTAAAGTTGATTGGATTCAAGCACCAAGGTGGTGTCGTGTGTAATTCACATGACAGATTACCTTGTTCATTTACAACCTTACCCTTCTATGTTATCACGTGTTTTGCACGTGATCAAAAGTAAACAGTAAATTTAATGGCAGTTAGGTGTTGGACCTAATTGCTTCCGCTTTATTTCTTTTAGGGTACAATATGAGATTTTTTATCTTTCAGAGTACAAAGTGAGAATTTAGCAATCTTTCAAGGTGCAAAGTGAAATTTTCCCTTAATCTTGAGTGTTTATTGTTGCTACCTTCATGTCGCATGGATTAACCCATCAAAAACTGATCCTAAAACACTTCTAAAAGAAACAAATCACTACTAACCATGGGCACGAGCAGGGGCGAAGGGAGCTTTGGTCTAGGGTGGGCAAGTGCCCCCCCTAAAAAAACAATTTATTACCTAAGTATATATATTATATATTTGTATAATATATTATTTGTGTCCACCCAAAATCAAAGATAAAAATGGTGGGCTCACATTATCTATCCAAAAAAAATAAAAAAACTAAGTCCATTTAAAACAAAAAAAAAATTGACCCACCACTAAGTACACAAATCTATTAGAAAATCAAATCTTTGGCTCACCACTATCCACCCAAACCTATTAAAAAACAAAACTTATGACCCAGACCCACCATCAATTACACAAAGCATAGCACACCACCCAAACCTACCTATCATATCTTTCTTCTCTCTTTCTCTCTCTCTTAATCGAGACACACACACTCACATTGCACAATACACTACACACAAAATAAATTAATTTTTATTAAATTCTGAATTAATTAGGCTTGTTAATTTTCTATTTTTTTGTATATTTTAATTTTTAAACCTAATTTAAATTTTAGTGCATTTTTCCCTTATTTGAATTTTTATGCCTTTATTCCTAATTTGATTTTTTTTTGTGCATTTTGCCTAAAAATATTTTCTTATTTTTTATGCTTGAATTAGTAATTGGGAATGCCTTGAAGAACTTGAGTTGCGGTTATTGAGTCGACAAGAAAAAGTATTTTTCGGTAACTCTCAATTCGAACCTATTTTTAATACTTTGAATGATATTGTTTAGATTTATTAAAATTATGAATTTGATACTTTTATGCATTTATACTTGTGTTTGCTTCCTAATACAATATCTCCTTTAGAATGCTAGCGATAAAATTGACAAAATAGTTTTTTTAATTAATTGCAAAAGTGGATGTATAAACTAATTCTTTTGAATAATTTTTTGAAACAGTCATGGAGAAGTACTTCAAGAAAAAGTCTAAGTCAAAGTTATCACCTCCTCCTAACAGAGGTGGTGATTATTCAAAGAAAAATCATATATATATATATTAATTTGACGGATCTTCCATTGGATCTTGAACTAGTGCCTCTGATTATGGATTATAATCCTAATGAGCTAGACTAAATTCATAGANATTCAAAGAAAAATCATATAGATATTAATTTGGCGGATCTTCCATTGGATCTTGAACTAGTGCCTCTGATTATGGATTATAATCCTAATGAGCTAGACTAAATTCATAGAGCTTGTCTACAAAAGGGTTCTTGTCAACCTTGGGACCATAATTTTTCACAAAAAAAATTTGGTGTTAAAGTACGACGGTTTAACAAAACTTGGTTTTCTCATTTTGCCTATGCTATTATCTTTTTAAATCAGATATGAGAGAACAATCAAGTGGCGAAACCTTTGTTAGCTCAGGCTTTTTNCCAGCAAAAAAATTTGGTGTTAAACTACGACGGTTTAACAAAACTTGGCTTTCTAATTTTGCCTATGCTATTATCTTTTTAAATCAGATATGGGAGAACAATCAAGTGGCGAAACCTTTGTTAGCTCAGGTTTTTTAAATTGGAAGAGAATAGAGAAGTTCCAAATGCATGTTGGAGGCATTATTAGTTCTCACAACCAAGCTTGGAGAAAATGTCAAGATTTGTTAAATTCAAAGCAAAGTATTGAAGCTATTTTCTTCAAACAGTCAAACCAAGCTCAAAGTGAGTACAAAACTCATTTGAATGAATCCATTGATTGTATTAGATTTCTTCTAAGACAAGGGCTTGCATTTCATGGTCACAATAAATCTGAGAATTCAAGTAATCAAGGAAACTTTCTTGAGCTTTTTTAATTTCTTGATGACCACAATGAGGATATTAAAGCTATTGTGTTGAAAAATACTCCTGAGAATCTCAAGTAGACTTCACCTAAAATTCAAAAAGACAATGTAAATGGAGCTTCTATTGAAACATGTAATGCTATTGCAACCCATCTTGGTGATGCACTTTTTTCTATTCTCATTGATGAACCATGTGACGTATCAACAAATGAGCAAATGGTTGTTGTGTTGTGATTTATGGAAAAGAAGGGACATGTAGTTGAACACGTTTTAGGTTTTTAATATGTTAGTGCTCTCTCACTTAATGTAGCTATTGAAGATTTATTTGACATACATGGGTTGAGCTTGTCAAGATTGAGGGGGCAAAGTTACGGTGAGGCTAGTAATATGCGATGTGAGTTCAATGGTCTAACGACACTTATAATGAAAGAGAATGCATATACATATTATGTCTATTGTTTTTCTCATCAATTGTAATTAGCTATTGTGACCGTTGCAAAGAATCATATTCAAATCGCAATTCTTTTCAACTTGGTTGCTAATATTGTGAATGTTGTGGGAGTCTTATGTAAATGACGAGATATTCTTAGGGAGAAACAAGCGAGTAGAGTTATTGAATTGCTCGATAATGAGGAGCTTTCAAGTGGGAGAGGCCTAAATCAGAAAACTAATCTTAAACGTGCTCAAGAAAAGATAAATTTGCATCACTATCAATTTGAGTTTTTTTATACAGTCATAGATATGTAACTTCAAGAGCTAAATAGCTGCTTTACTGAGTCAAACACTAATTTGTTTCTTTGTGTGGCATTTTTGAGTCCTTCTGATTCCTTATTAGCTTTTGACAAGGAGAAATTGGTTCGTCTTACCCAATTTTTTCCAAAATAATTTCTTTACTAGAGCTCATGATATTTTTTAATTAGTTGGATAGTTATATTATTGATATGCACTATAATATTGAGTTTTCAAATCTGTTAGGGATTGGAGATCTTGCTCAGAAAATGGTTGAGGCAAAAAAAATGTGGTATATCCATTGGTCTACTTACTTGTGACATTGACATTGATCTTACCAGTTGTTAATACAACAGTAAAGAGAGCATTTTCGGCTATGAAGATTGTGAAAAATCAATTGCATAATCGAATGGACGATCAATAGATGACAAAAAACTTGATTGTATACATAGATAAAGACATTTCGATCGCATGGATAATGATGTTATCATGTAATGATTTCAAAATATGAAATTACATCAAGGTCAATTATAAAAGACTACAATTAGTCTCATTTTTTTGTAAAGGGGTCTAATTAGAATTTCATTTTGTAGATTTTTTTTTGTTTTTATACCCCATGTATATCAGCTTTTGGCCCTTTTTGTCAATAAAATTTTAGGTATTATGTTGGATTTAAAAAATTTAAGTATCTTTAACATTAATCCTTAAGAAGACAAAATTTTAAACTTGTAGTTAGTGTCCCACATATAAATTCTTGGCTTCGCCCTGGGCATGAGTACAAGACTAAATAAGGGCAGAGGTATTGATGATACTTATGTGGCACCAAGAGCATTACTTTGGCTTATTTTACTGATAATATCTACAATTTGAAGTACAAAATAATTTTGGATTTTTTAAAAAAAATCAAATTAGATGGATATCTAGTAGGGGCAGCTCAAGCCAATTTAAGGCCTAAAACGGAAACATTAAATAGAGGTTTTTTTTTATTTTTAGTATTATTTTTAAAAAAAATTAATTTATTTTAAATTTCCTATGTGAGAGGGAGACAAAAGAAGAATGTGTTAATATTGTCAAGAAAGATGTTTCAATTTTTGTTTTTATTTTTTACCACAGAGAGGGAGAGAGAGTGTTTAATTTCAACTTTTGTTTTTATTTTTTATTTTTTACCGGAGAGGGAGAGGGAGAGGGAGAGGAAGAGAGAAAGAAAGTGAGTGGGAGTAAATATGAGTTAACTTTTGAGTATTTTTTATTTTTTTAATTTCTATGTTTTTAATATTATAGATTGGATTGTAGAACCAAATTATTGAAATAAAAATTTTGATTGGATTTAATTTTTTGGGCCTTTTTTTATAGGGCTTAACATTTAATAAATTTTTTTTGTGGCTTAGTGATGTACCTAATATTATGGGGCCTTTTAAAAATATGGGTCTTAAAGCCCATACCTTTTTTTTTTTTCCATACTATTGGGCCAACTCTGATATCTGGTTTTATGACTATAGATAATGGGATATGAGTATCTTTTTCAGAACTTATTTGGCTTTAAGTACACATTTTAAAATATTTTGAAATTCTTTTTTAAATGTACTCCATAATTACTCATACCATAAATAGTGCATATCTAATTGACAGCTTTTATATTTTTAATATCTAAATATTAGAATGTGAGACTTTCAAGACTTCTTTTGATATTTGTGTATCATTTAAATTTTAAAATTTCATATATATATATATGAAAAAAAAAATAGTAACATGTTCAACAAAAAAAAAAGTTACATCAAACAGTAACACACTCAACAAAAAAATAGTAACATTAAACAGTAGCATACTCAATAAAAAACTTAATTAAAAAATTAATCATTGCAATACAATGACACCATATGTGAGTATTTATTCTGTTGTGGAGTGTCACTCTACAATGATTAAATTTTTGTTGAATATGTTACTGTTTGATGTTACTATTTTTTTGTTGAGCATGTTACTAATTTTATTTTTTTTGAGTGTGTTACTGTTTAATATTACTATTTTTTTGTTGAGCATTTTACTGTTTAATATTACTACTAGGGGTAACCCGTGCCTAAAGGCACAGTGCAACGTAAGTGAAAAGTGACGGATTTAAAAGGGTAGAAATTCAATGTTAATTGTTTTGAGATGGATGTTAGAGATCGTTAGATGAGTCTATTTCAGATCGTCGAATGAACTTATTGAAGTCTGTCATATTTAATATTATAGATTTGACACAAATAAAAGTAATATTCTATAATATTTAATCTTCTTGCAAATTTTGTATTTTACTCATTTTTGACTATATATTTCATAATTTTTGAACCAAAGGAAGCTCCAACAAATCATACTAATACTCTAAGGAATCAATTTTAGTTTGCTAATTTTAACAAATTTGGTATGAACTTTTTTTTTGTTCTAGTACCCAACTTGTTTGACTCAATTAATTTTCTTTTGCATAAATCATTAAAACGGGCCCAATTAAAAATATCTAAATATATATATATATATATAACATATATAACTAAAAAAAATATATCCAGGTGGTCCTAAACCCCCTCCTCTATCTGCCAATGCTAGAGAGAGAGAGAGAGAGAGAGAGAGAGAGAGTGAGTGAAGAGTGAGAAAAGGAAGGTAAAATTCAATGTGAATGATTTTCAGAGAGATGTTGGTAGTTGTTGAATGAGTTTATTTGAAACCGTCGGATGAACTTATTAAAGTCTTTTCTGTTTTATATTATAGATAAATTCACGAAATATAATAGAATTGATTTAAAAAAACATTAATTTATATATATGTAATCAAAATTGAACCTTAATTTATATACATGTAATTAAAATCGAGTCAAATCTAATATAAATTAAAATTTTAATTTATCAAAAAACATATTGCCAAAATATGTTTTATCAAAAAAAGTTCTATAAATATCATTTATAAAATATTATTTTTTTAATTAGTACAAGTTATTACAAAATTATTAATTTATAAGAATATATTAGCGTTGCATTTTCTTAAGAGATAAAAAAAATTTGTCTTGAACTTTTGATTCAAGACATGTTAGTTTTAGATAATTAATTAAATAAATAAAATTAAAGTTTATTATATTCAATATAAATGTGTTAAGTAGTGCCCTTGTTTTTTTTCATTTGTTAAATTAATGAGTTTTTTTTTAATCAAAATGTTATTATTATGTCTTATAAAAATTCAAAATGTTACACTACACATATGATATTAATGCCAAATTTAACTCATTTAATTATAATGTTAACAAAAAAAAAATTATAATGTTAATAAAGGTCTTGTGTTCCAAGATCAGTCGCAATTGTTAACCGATTGGAGGAAAAATATTAAGGAAAAAATGGTAATTTATTGACCTTTGGATGAATAAATTTGAGATCGTAGGATGTGTCCAAAATTAGCAGTAATCATTGACCGGTTAGGGGGGAATATTAAGGAAAAAATAATAATTTCTTGATCGTTTGATAAATGAATTTGAGACCGTAAGATGGACTTATTGAAGCCATCTTATTTTATATTATATATTACAAACTCCATATTTTACTCATTTGACTATGTATTTCATATTTTTTGAACTAAATGAGATTTCAACAAATCAAACCAATACTTTAAATAATCAATTTTAATTTGCTAATTTTAAGAGATTAGTATGAACTTTTTATTTTTGTTCTAGTACCCAACTTGTTTGATCTAATTAGTTTTTTTTTCATAAATCATTGCAATGGGCCCAATTAATCCAAAAAAATATATAAAACTTATATAACTAAAAAAAAATATTTTTTTTAGGGTGGCCTCAGACCCCTCCTCCTCTACCATCGCTAGAGAGAAAGAGTGAAGAGTGAGAAAAGAAGGGTAACATTCAATATGAATGATTTTGAGAGAGATTTTGGTACCCGTTGGATAAATAAATTTTATATTGTAGGATAAGCCTATTGAAACCGCTCTATTTTATATTATGGATATTATAGATAAATCCACGAAATATTATAAAATTGACTTAAAACAAATGTTAATTTATATACATGTAATCAAAATCGAGTTAAATTTAATACAAACTAAAAAATTTAATTTATCAAAAAGCATATCGCCAAAATATTTTCTATCAAAAAAAGATCTACAAATATCATTTATAAAATATTATTTTTTTAATTAGTACAAGCTATTACAAAATTATTAATTTAAAAGAATATATTAGTGTTGGGTTTCCTTTAGATATAAAAAAAAATTAGTCTTGAATTTTTGATTCAAGATATGTATAAAATATGTTAGTTTGAGATAATTAATTAAATAAATAAAATTAAAATTAATTATATTCAATATAAATGTGTTAAGTTATGCCCTTATTTTTGTTTTATCTTAAATTGATGAGTTTTTTTTTAATTAAAATGTTATCATTGTGTCTTATACAAATTTCAAATATTACAGTACACATAAGATATTAATGGCTAATTTGATCCATTTAATTATTATGTCAGAGAAAATTATGTATTCTAAGATCAGTTGTAATCGTTGACTTTTTAAGGGGGAAAATATTAAGGAAAAAAATTATAATTTTTTAAGCATTGGATAAATGAATTTGAGACCGTAGAATGTGTTCCAAAAATCAACTGTAATCGTTGACTATTTGGGGAAGGAAATATTAAGGAAAACAATTGTAATTTTTTGATCGTTGGATGAATGAATTTGAGACCGTAAGATCGACTTGTTGAAACCGCTCTGTTTTATATTATATATATATGTGTGTGTGTGTGTGTGTATTGATATGACCATAATTTTAATTCTAGCACAATTTCTAAGATATGAGTTGTTAATAATAATACAATTTTCAATTAGGAATTTTTAGTTTTTTTAAATAAATTTTGACTAAATATAACCATTGAAAATATTTTAGACAATATAGATCAAAATAAATTTATTCCCAAATAAATTTTTTGAGTTTACTTAAACTCAAATAAATCTAAAAAAGGAACTGTCCTCCCTAAGCCCTTATGACTAAAGATTATTTTGACTGTGTTAAGGATGCATGCACGAGGATGATTGCAATCTTGCCTAGAAGACTTTGGATCTATTTCGAAAATAATAAAAACAAAACGCAAAATAAAGGTGCATCACCGCTGGTATCTCCACCGACAGCAACACAACCAGCGTTGAAGCTACCTGTCGTTGTTGCTATTGTCGACGGCTGCGGCATTGTTGTAGAGGTGATATCTGTTGCTATGGGGTTGGTCTTAAGGGCGAGAGAGGGGGGAGAGGAGGGAGAGGAAAGGTATAGATGAAGCGTTTAGAGAACAACACCAACAGACAAGTGAGTCAAGTGACATTCTCAAAGAGAAGGGCTGGGTTGTTGAAGAAAGCTCATGAGATCTCTGTGCTGTGCGATTAAAGACAAGTGGGTTTGATTGTTTTCTCCCATAAAGGAAATCTGTTTGAGTACTCCACAGATTCTTGGTACGTTTTTACTCTATGCAAGCAACATGTTATGATATCTATCTCGATCTTGGCATGAAACTTTCTGGGTAGGGAGGAGAGAGAACCAAGAGAGAGTGTGGGGGAAGAGAGAGAACGAATAGAGAGAATATTTTTGAAAAATAATGAAATTACTGTGAGTTTAAAGGGTACCCTGCTCATAAAAAAAATACGATTAAATTATATTGGACGAACAAATAAAAAACAACTGACATGTCCTTAATGTTTTAAGAGCCCGTTTGATTCTCATATTAGAAATTTATAGAATATATAAAATAATTCAATCTAATAAATAAGATTAAATAAGTTATTAGAATAATATGTAATTTTATTTAATATTTGGCAATATATAACATATACGTTGAATAATAATTATTTAATTCAATCGATTTTTTGGTTAGAGAATTATTTTATAGAATTAATGTTGAATTAACAAAAATACTACAAATTAGTGTTTGTTATATTGATGACAATTTGATTTTATCAATTGAGGGTTATAATAGTCAATGTGTAGAATAATTTAAATTATAATACTAACTCTCTTAGTGTTATTAAAATACCTTCATAATACAGATTTATTATATAAAAAATATACAATAAGTATACGATTAATATAGATTTTTGAAATTAATATGGTATCAAATTTATTTACCAAACAAACTATTAAATCCGATTAAATGAAAAATAGTACAACTCAATATTTAATCCCTCAAATTGGAGTGATGACTAATTTTTATTTTTTATAAATAAAGTTGTACATGCATATAAGACGAATGAGATGAGTAAATTAGGTTTTAATCGCTTTCTTCTCTTCTATTCTAAAAGCGTTTTCGCTCTAATTTTATTTTTTGAATTTTGTGGCTTTTATGCTCTGGGTCTTGGACCCCGCAACCGCTCTTCTATGTGATGTAGAGTAAGACCACTGAGTAAAGCATACTAAAGTGCTACAACAGCTGCTACTCTTGGGATTCTGGCTAATTTGATCAAAGATCCTCTTCCTGGCTCTTGTAATTTCTTGTCAACTCACCCACGGTTCGTACAAACACATCTTGCTTCTTACTTATCTCATTAACCACCATCACCACAGCCGCCTCCTTTTTCAAACCATGATCAATCACACCCCACAACGACTTCAACTCTTCCAACTTATTCACTAGCTCACCAATGGTTTTCAACCCCTCAATCGCATAGTACTCAGTGTGAACATGGATCAATCTGATTATCTCCTTTTGTTCTTCGATTACTTTCACACAATTTGTCCAAGTCGAATCCAGCCATTTACCCGTTGAACCCAATGATGCAGATGCCGCGGCGGCCAAAGCCGTTACCACTGGTGGCGCCGACATGGCCGCAGCAACCACAGAGCAAATCAGCACCGCAACAAAAGTGACCCCAAATAGCACATTTGAGGCCTTCCTCCATGCAATCTTTGAGTTCAATTTTCTATCGAGTTTATCTTTTTCAACTTGCAATTTGTGTAGTAATTTCCATTGTCGTTGGTAAACTGATTGAAACGACGAGAAAAACTCATCATCAAATGAGTCAGCGGCCACCTGTATATTCTTAAATTCTGGTAAAGTTTTTGAATACGAAGATTTTTCACCAGGAAACCCTTCTGTGTGCTCTTCATCAAATTGGTTTAACGCGGCTTGAACAATGGCCTGCCTGTCGCTGGCTCGTTGGAGGCATTTTTCAAGGGACTAAACAAATCTATAGTCTTACGACTGGTCTCGAAATAGTCCTTGACTAGATCAACAAGTTCTGGGTTTTCCCAAATTTCTTTTTTATGCCCCAGAACTGCGTTCACCACTTCTTCGTTATTTTCGAGGAGATAACCGGGAACTTCTCGGAGAGAGTACAAAGAAAGAGATCGAATCTGGACGCCGCCGGCGATAGTGCTGATAACTCGGGTGGTGCGTTGCTGGGGCTTCGAGTTTAGAGATTCATGGTCTGAATTGGCTCTACAAGCGGCCATGTATGAGATAAGACCAAGTTTCATTTGCGAATCGGAGCTCAATTTGGGAGGTGGGNACAATATATAACATATACGTTGAATAATAATTATTTAATTCAATCGATTTTTTGGTTAGAGAATTATTTTATAGAATTAATGTTGAATTAACAAAAATACTACAAATTAGTGTTTGTTATATTGATGACAATTTGATTTTATCAATTGAGGGTTATAATAGTCAATGTGTAGAATAATTTAAATTATAATACTAACTCTCTTAGTGTTATTAAAATACCTTCATAATACAGATTTATTATATAAAAAATATACAATAAGTATACGATTAATATAGATTTTTGAAATTAATATGGTATCAAATTTATTTACCAAACAAACTATTAAATCCGATTAAATGAAAAATAGTACAACTCAATATTTAATCCCTCAAATTGGAGTGATGACTAATTTTTATTTTTTATAAATAAAGTTGTACATGCATATAAGACGAATGAGATGAGTAAATTAGGTTTTAATCGCTTTCTTCTCTTCTATTCTAAAAGCGTTTTCGCTCTAATTTTATTTTTTGAATTTTGTGGCTTTTATGCTCTGGGTCTTGGACCCCGCAACCGCTCTTCTATGTGATGTAGAGTAAGACCACTGAGTAAAGCATACTAAAGTGCTACAACAGCTGCTACTCTTGGGATTCTGGCTAATTTGATCAAAGATCCTCTTCCTGGCTCTTGTAATTTCTTGTCAACTCACCCACGGTTCGTACAAACACATCTTGCTTCTTACTTATCTCATTAACCACCATCACCACAGCCGCCTCCTTTTTCAAACCATGATCAATCACACCCCACAACGACTTCAACTCTTCCAACTTATTCACTAGCTCACCAATGGTTTTCAACCCCTCAATCGCATAGTACTCAGTGTGAACATGGATCAATCTGATTATCTCCTTTTGTTCTTCGATTACTTTCACACAATTTGTCCAAGTCGAATCCAGCCATTTACCCGTTGAACCCAATGATGCAGATGCCGCGGCGGCCAAAGCCGTTACCACTGGTGGCGCCGACATGGCCGCAGCAACCACAGAGCAAATCAGCACCGCAACAAAAGTGACCCCAAATAGCACATTTGAGGCCTTCCTCCATGCAATCTTTGAGTTCAATTTTCTATCGAGTTTATCTTTTTCAACTTGCAATTTGTGTAGTAATTTCCATTGTCGTTGGTAAACTGATTGAAACGACGAGAAAAACTCATCATCAAATGAGTCAGCGGCCACCTGTATATTCTTAAATTCTGGTAAAGTTTTTGAATACGAAGATTTTTCACCAGGAAACCCTTCTGTGTGCTCTTCATCAAATTGGTTTAACGCGGCTTGAACAATGGCCTGCCTGTCGCTGGCTCGTTGGAGGCATTTTTCAAGGGACTAAACAAATCTATAGTCTTACGACTGGTCTCGAAATAGTCCTTGACTAGATCAACAAGTTCTGGGTTTTCCCAAATTTCTTTTTTATGCTCCAGAACTGCGTTCACCACTTCTTCGTTATTTTCGAGGAGATAACCGGGTACTTCTCGGAGAGAGTACAAGGAAAGAGATCGAATCTGNAGATGGAAAGTAGAAGGATACACTTTCTTTCCTTTGCATTTGGTTGGATGGATGAAAAATAAAAATGACTATTTTTTTTTTTGTGCTGGTTAAAATTAGGGGTGACAATTGAGTCATGTCATATCAGATTCGTGTTGAATCATTACGGGTTTGTATCGAATATTAGTCAAACCTAACTTAACTCATTTAACTAATTATTTCGTATCGAGTTACGAGTTGACCTGTTTATTTTTGTATCAAGTTCGAGTAGTGTGATCGTGTTGAGTCGAAAATTTTCACCTTTAGTTAAGATGGAAAAAATATACACATATTTTACTATTGTATTTTTATATGAAATTAATGTATACATAATATATGTATATATAAAAATATATATAGACAAATAAGATATATCTCAACACAAATAATTAACTTTCTATCCACTTTCTTTCCGTTTTTACAGAGATTGATTTTGGTGAGTTGGAAGGAAAATTAATCCATCNTTGAGTTCAATTTTCTATCGAGTTTATCTTTTTCAACTTGCAATTTGTGTAGTAATTTCCATTGTCGTTGGTAAACTGATTGAAACGACGAGAAAAACTCATCATCAAATGAGTCAGCGGCCACCTGTATATTCTTAAATTCTGGTAAAGTTTTTGAATACGAAGATTTTTCACCAGGAAACCCTTCTGTGTGCTCTTCATCAAATTGGTTTAACGCGGCTTGAACAATGGCCTGCCTGTCGCTGGCTCGTTGGAGGCATTTTTCAAGGGACTAAACAAATCTATAGTCTTACGACTGGTCTCGAAATAGTCCTTGACTAGATCAACAAGTTCTGGGTTTTCCCAAATTTCTTTTTTATGCTCCAGAACTGCGTTCACCACTTCTTCGTTATTTTCGAGGAGATAACCGGGTACTTCTCGGAGAGAGTACAAGGAAAGAGATCGAATCTGGACGCCGCCGGCGATAGTGCTGATAACTCGGGTGGTGCGTTGCTGGGGCTTCGAGTTTAGAGATTCATGGTCTGAATTGGCTCTACAAGCGGCCATGTATGAGATAAGACCAAGTTTCATTTGCGAATCGGAGCTCAATTTGGGAGGTGGGTGAGTACGTCTTTTGCTGAATATGCAACCCATAGGGAATATAATTGAATCTCAGAAGTGGAAAAGACTAAAAGTAGGATAAATCGGTGGATGTCGGAATATCTTAGACCACGAATTGACAGAAAGTTTGCGTAGTAAGCGATTTTTTTGTTCGTGCCGTGTGGTGGATGACGAGACTGATGAGCAGAGATTTTCACAATCTATGAAGCTAAAATCACATATGATTATATAGGGTTGCTGGAAGGAAAAAAGATAGAAAGAGAGGAGTAGGAAGAAGAAGTCGGTAGTGTAGAATGTTAGCTTATGAGGAACATATCAACGCGGTTTTTAATATAGTTCGAAAGCTACGATTGGAACTGCAGTAGAAGTCAATGGGGGACGACTTTGTCATGATTTTGACTATCACCACCATCAGCGACTCCGGGGAGAAGCGGCTAGGTCCTATATGTGGTTTAGTCCTTGTACCCAACAAGACCCCACCGGACGAAGTAGGGATGATTTGGTAGTCATTACTAATATGTGGTATTATTAATTAAAAAAAATTAATTAACAGAGAAAAAAAATATCACATAATTCAATGGCTTACCACATTAGTTATTGGAATGTTTAATAAGCAATGCTATATGAATTTTAAAAATAAATTTAAAAACTAAACTTAATAATTATAACTATTAATTTTAGTGTGAGTCTTAGTATTTATTGGGACTCACTACCTATTCAATAATTAAAATTATCAAATATAATTTTTAAGTCTATCTAACATTACGCATATTTAATTGTTGATACTTATTTTTGTATTATTATAGGGAAAGAACGGTGTAGTTTGAACCAACAATCGACAAACTGCAATTGTCGTTAGAGCAATCACTGATTCTCATTATTAATACTTATTAGAATAATAAAATGTATTAGTTTTATAAAATATTTTATTATTAATAGTTATACTAGCTATCAATATCACAATTCTATTGAATATTTACCCTCTACCCGGTCTCCCTACTCAATTTTGCTATTACTTGATCACTTGTGAGTGAGGAAAGACGTTGACACTTCTGCCCATTAACGAGTCATGTTCGGCTTTTAAATTCTTATCAAAATTTATTTATTTAGTTAACATATAATTCACTTCTTGTTAGAGCACATTTAGTTTTCACTCAAATTTTTATTTGTATTGAATCAATATTTAAATAAAAAATTTGATTTGATTCTATTTGACGTATTTTCGGATTACAAATATGCTAAAGTTTAATTGGATGTAAGATTCAAACATGTTCGATTTTACCTATTCAAACCAGTACGAGGTTCTAAAATCATAACTGTTTAAGAAATTATAATGAGNGTTCATTCTTCGTGCCTATTTTCTAGAGTTCTCTATCCTGCATGTTGACAATGACTCTTTTTCTTACGACCATTTATTTGCCACGACCCCTTCCAAGAAATAATTTTTTGTAGATTGTTTCTCTTTTTTTTTACAACTTGGATGGTCAATGGCCTAATTTGATGTGGCTTGCTTGGAATCGGGGACTATGGTTCCTCTATCAACTTGGGAAGGCTCCACTTGACACAACTTTACTCACATAGACACTTGTTTCTCTTATCTCTATCCCTGAGTCTTGCATTATGGTTTGGGGTTGATTCAGGGTGCCAATAGTTGCTGCAGCGTCAATAGCAAATTCCTTACCTTTTTGCTCACACTCTCAACACTGAACTTACTAATCGGCCTAATTTGATTGATATTAATGTTTTGGAAGTCATTCGCCGCAACTCTCTTGCCCACCATTCATTCCGCGTGAATTTCTTCACTGAGATGTTTGACGTCCTAAAGATTTTCAAAATTTGGTGAAAGCGCTATGTTTCTCAACAGTTTAAAGACGACACTACTTTTATCCTTCGTCATGTAGACTTTCCCCCTGCACAGTCAATTGTCTTTGATGGCTGGCTCGGTTGGGACTTCTCCTTCCCTTTCTGTTCAGCCTCAGGCTCTTGATCTTGACCCTGTGGCTTTAGCGAACTTGGCTTCGTCACACATTCCTTCTTCTCTACAAAAGGTCTTGTTGTAAGTAAAAACGATGACACCTTTTTTTCTAGAAACTTGGCTTCTTCACGCATTCTTTCGAGGGACGAAACCGAGAGTAGGTTTGGCCCCCCTCAAATTTTAAAATTTTCCATTTTGCCTCCTATATTTTCAAAAAAAAAAAAATTATTACTAACATATAGCTTTTCAAAACATCCAATGTTTAAGTATCTCACTTAGTATATTCAAAAAGATCAATGTCTTAATATTTAGTAATCATGTAGGATGTAATCACATGAATGAGTGTCGCTTATACTGATAAAAACATATGTTGGATTATTTTTATGACCGTCAAGGAAAAATAAGAAATATTTTTCAAGAATAATTTATTTATAGCTATCAAGTTAGATTATAAACAAGAAAAAAAGAGAATGATAATA
>CAUOFW020001914.1:710024-721236 GCA_963454935.2 Ilex paraguariensis
CAAACATGATGTTTTATTTATCCCTCTAACTTTTTATCCGTCCAACTTTTCATCCACCCACTTTTCTATTGTACCAAACGGAGCATTAGGGATCAAAGATTTCAACAATTTTTTAATTTATAACGTAATGAACTGAAATATAGAAAGATAATTGAAATGTAAAATAGCAGATAAACTAAACTTGGAAGATAAAAAGAGAATTGTACTTCACATTAAATAAAAATGATAAAGATCACCAGAGTGATGGATTGAAGATTAAAGTAAAATTATTTGAAAGTAAAATAAGTATAAGAGAGGTTGACTCTGTATAGAGTTGTGTTTGATTGAGGATCTTTTCTCTATAGCCTTGCTTTCATTATTTATAGGAGCTGACCTTCAACCGTCAAAGCCATCTTTTTCGATCATAACTGTAATCATGGGCTTTTTCCTTCAGATGTGCAGACGTTTACTGGACCGTCTCCAACTGACGGCTCATGGTGTCATATTTTCTTATTTCTCGAAATTCTCAGAGTCTCCCTTCTTTAACCACCTTGTCAAGTGTGGACTCTTTCATTACTATTAGATTGCGTCCACGTGTCATCCTTAGATTTTAATATATTTTGGTGAAAACATTGCCCCCTTCCATAAAAAATGATGCGATTGAACAATTTATATTCGGAGTTTCGTTTTGATTCTTTGAATTTAAATTTTTGCCGCTATACTCACCCCGCTTAGCTATCACCCCACTATTGGCTTTGAAGCTCAGAGTAGGCAGCCAAGCCTCAATGTGGACTTTTGGTCTTCTGCTCATCTTTTCAAATTTGCAAGAAACGATTGACACGTGATCCATCCATATCCTTTTCTCATTGCAATGGTTCGTTCTTCGTGCCTATTTTCCAAAGCCCTCCATCCCGCTTGTTGACAATGACTCTTTTTCCTACGCCCATTTATTTGTCATGGCCCTTTCCAAGGAATAATCCTTTGTAGATTGTTTCTCTTTTTTGTACAACTTGAATTATTCACGACCTAATTAGATGTCATTTGCTTGGATCCTAGGACTAGAATGGTTCCTCCATCAACCTAAGAAGGCTCCGCCTAATGCGCCTTTACTCATACAGATGCTTGGTTCTCTTATCTCCATCCCTGAGACTTACATTATGGTTTGGGGCTGACTCAGGGTTCCAACTTATAATGTAATGAACTGGAATGTAGAAAAAAAATTAAATAAAAATGATAAAGATCACCAAAATGATGGATTAAAGATTAAAGTAAACTTGCTGGAAGTAAAATAAGTAGGAGATAGACTGACTCTGTATAGGGGGGTTGTGTTTGATTGAGGATCTCTTCTCTATGCCTTCGTTATTTATAGGAAATAACCTTCAACCTTCAACCATCAAAACCATCTTTTTTTATCATGCCTGTAATCATGACCTCTTCCCTTTAAGATGTGTAGATGTGTATTGAACTTTCTCCAACTGACGGCTTATGATATCATGTTTTCGTGTTTTTTGGGATTGTTAGAGTCTCACTTCCTTAACTACCCCTGTCAAGTGTAAACTCTTATAGACTCTTTCATGACTCTCGAATTTTTTCCACGTGTCATCCTTAGATATTACTATTTTTTGGTGTAAACATTGCCCTCTAAAAAAAAGATGTGATTGAATACTTCATATTCGTACAGTTGTTTTGATTCTTTGAATTTAAACATTTGCCACTATACTCACCATGCTTAGCTAGCACCCCACTATTGGCCATGAAGCTCAAAGTATGCGGGCAAGCCTCCACATGTAGAAATTCGGTCTTCTATTCATCTTTTCAAATTTAAAAGAAATGATTGGCACGTGATCCATTCATATCCTTTTCTCATTGCAACGGTTCATTCTTCGTGCCTATTTTCTAGAGTTCTCTATCCTGCATGTTGACAATGACTCTTTTTCTTACGACCATTTATTTGCCACGACCCCTTCCAAGAAATAATTTTTTGTAGATTGTTTCTCTTTTTTTTTACAACTTGGATGGTCAATGGCCTAATTTGATGTGGCTTGCTTGGAATCGGGGACTATGGTTCCTCTATCAACTTGGGAAGGCTCCACTTGACACAACTTTACTCACATAGACACTTGTTTCTCTTATCTCTATCCCTGAGTCTTGCATTATGGTTTGGGGTTGATTCAGGGTGCCAATAGTTGCTGCAGCGTCAATAGCAAATTCCTTACCTTTTTGCTCACACTCTCAACACTGAACTTACTAATCGGCCTAATTTGATTGATATTAATGTTTTGGAAGTCATTCGCCGCAACTCTCTTGCCCACCATTCATTCCACGTGAATTTCTTCACTGAGATGTTTGACGTCCTAAAGATTTTCAAAATTTGGTGAAAGCGCTATGTTTCTCAACAGTTTAAAGACGACACGACTTTTATCCTTCGTCATGTAGACTTTCCCCTGCACAGTCAATTGTCTCTGATGGCTGGCTCGGTTGGGACTTCTCCTTCCCTTTCTGTTCAGCCTCAGGCTCTTGATCTTGACCCTGTGGCTTTAGCGAACTTGGCTTCGTCACACATTCCTTCTTCTCTACAAAAGGTCTTGTTGTAAGTAAAAACGATGACACCTTTTTTTCTAGAAACTTGGCTTCTTCACGCATTCTTTCAAGGGACAAAACCGAGAGTAGGTTTGGCCCCCCTCAAATTTTAAAATTTTCCATTTTGCCTCCTATATTTTCAAAAAAAAAAAAATTATTACTAACATATAGCTTTTCAAAACATCCAATGTTTAAGTATCTCACTTAGTATATTCAAAAAGATCAATGTCTTAATATTTAGTAATCATGTAGGATGTAATCACATGAATGAGTGTCGCTTATACTGATGAAAACATATGTTGGATTATTTTTATGACCGTCAAGGAAAAATAAGAAATATTTTTCAAGAATAATTTATTTATAGCTATCAAGTTAGATTATAAACAAGAAAAAAAGAGAATGATAATATTGTCACAAATGAATTTCTGTGATGACATGATCCAATTTTTGAGTTTTATGCTCAAAATTAAAATTTTCAATTGCATTGCATAAAAATTAAATTTAATAGGTTATTTATAAATAAAAAATTATCATTAACAATGACCGTTGAATAACCTCATTGAATTAAAGTTAGGGCTTTTTGCACTTTGTATCCTAAAAGATGTTTCGATTCTCACTTTATAACTCGAAGATTATTTTTTCATATTGCATACTAAATATCATAAATTGATTCCAATATGACCCTTAGACTAATATCCATTTGAAATTCTATTAAAATTTAATGCACTGGTCACCTACGTGTGTTGTTTTTGGACAAAAATGTAAACTCACCATTCATATCCTTGGGTGGGCATGTGCATCAATTCTTAATAGAATCTGAAATGGATGTTAATTCGAGAGCCACAATAAAACTAATTTATGACATTCCAGATGCAATGTGGGGAAATTAATTTTTTGGGTTACAAAGTGGAAATTTTGATATCTTTCAGTGTGCAAAGTACAAAAATCCCTTAGGGGCCATTTGTTTCGAGTATAAAATTTAGGTGATATAAGAATTTATATTCATTCCACTCCGATCCAATAGTATATTATACCCGATCTTAAATTATAATCTCATCATTCCCCTTGTTTGCTTGTCACAAATATTATCTGTGTGATACCTACTTAAAAAAGTCAATAATTGCAGCTAACCAATGTAAAAAGACAATTTTAACCTTAAAAAGTCAAAAATTGTAACTAGGCTTTTATATGGGCATTGTACCTGAGGGCATTTCGATCTTTTTATTTTATTATATCTCCATTCATTTATACCAAGNACTCTTTTTCCTACGCCCATTTATTTGTCATGGCCCTTTCCAAGGAATAATCCTTTGTAGATTGTTTCTCTTTTTTGTACAACTTGAATTATTCACGACCTAATTAGATGTCATTTGCTTGGATCCTAGGACTAGAATGGTTCCTCCATCAACCTAAGAAGGCTCCGCCTAATGCGCCTTTACTCATACAGATGCTTGGTTCTCTTATCTCCATCCCTGAGACTTACATTATGGTTTGGGGCTGACTCAGGGTTCCAACTTATAATGTAATGAACTGGAATGTAGAAAAAAAATTAAATAAAAATGATAAAGATCACCAAAATGATGGATTAAAGATTAAAGTAAACTTGCTGGAAGTAAAATAAGTAGGAGATAGACTGACTCTGTATAGGGGGGTTGTGTTTGATTGAGGATCTCTTCTCTATGCCTTCGTTATTTATAGGAAATAACCTTCAACCTTCAACCATCAAAACCATCTTTTTTTATCATGCCTGTAATCATGACCTCTTCCCTTTAAGATGTGTAGATGTGTATTGAACTTTCTCCAACTGACGGCTTATGATATCATGTTTTCGTGTTTTTTGGGATTGTTAGAGTCTCACTTCCTTAACTACCCCTGTCAAGTGTAAACTCTTATAGACTCTTTCATGACTCTCGAATTTTTTCCACGTGTCATCCTTAGATATTACTATTTTTTGGTGTAAACATTGCCCTCTAAAAAAAAGATGTGATTGAATACTTCATATTCGTACAGTTGTTTTGATTCTTTGAATTTAAACATTTGCCACTATACTCACCATGCTTAGCTAGCACCCCACTATTGGCCATGAAGCTCAAAGTATGCGGGCAAGCCTCCACATGTAGAAATTCGGTCTTCTATTCATCTTTTCAAATTTAAAAGAAATGATTGGCACGTGATCCATTCATATCCTTTTCTCATTGCAACGATTCATTCTTCGTGCCTATTTTCTAGAGTTCTCTATCCTGCATGTTGACAATGACTCTTTTTCTTACGACCATTTATTTGCCACGACCCCTTCCAAGAAATAATTTTTTGTAGATTGTTTCTCTTTTTTTTTACAACTTGGATGGTCAATGGCCTAATTTGATGTGGCTTGCTTGGAATCGGGGACTATGGTTCCTCTATCAACTTGGGAAGGCTCCACTTGACACAACTTTACTCACATAGACACTTGTTTCTCTTATCTCTATCCCTGAGTCTTGCATTATGGTTTGGGGTTGATTCAGGGTGCCAATAGTTGCTGCAGCGTCAATAGCAAATTCCTTACCTTTTTGCTCACACTCTCAACACTGAACTTACTAATCGGCCTAATTTGATTGATATTAATGTTTTGGAAGTCATTCGCCGCAACTCTCTTGCCCACCATTCATTCCACGTGAATTTCTTCACTGAGATGTTTGACGTCCTAAAGATTTTCAAAATTTGGTGAAAGCGCTATGTTTCTCAACAGTTTAAAGACGACACGACTTTTATCCTTCGTCATGTAGACTTTCCCCCTGCACAGTCAATTGTCTTTGATGGCTGGCTCGGTTGGGACTTCTCCTTCCCTTTCTGTTCAGCCTCAGGCTCTTGATCTTGACCCTGTGGCTTTAGCGAACTTGGCTTCGTCACACATTCCTTCTTCTCTACAAAAGGTCTTGTTGTAAGTAAAAACGATGACACCTTTTTTTCTAGAAACTTGGCTTCTTCACGCATTCTTTCAAGGGACAAAACCGAGAGTAGGTTTGGCCCCCCTCAAATTTTAAAATTTTCCATTTTGCCTCCTATATTTTCAAAAAAAAAAAAATTATTACTAACATATAGCTTTTCAAAACATCCAATGTTTAAGTATCTCACTTAGTATATTCAAAAAGATCAATGTCTTAATATTTAGTAATCATGTAGGATGTAATCACATGAATGAGTGTCGCTTATACTGATAAAAACATATGTTGGATTATTTTTATGACCGTCAAGGAAAAATAAGAAATATTTTTCAACAATAATTTATTTATAGCTATCAAGTTAGATTATAAACAAGAAAAAAAGAGAATGATAATATTGTCACAAATGAATTTCTGTGATGACATGATCCAATTTTTGAGTTTTATGCTCAAAATTAAAATTTTCAATTGCATTGCATAAAAATTAAATTTAATAGGTTATTTATAAATAAAAAATTATCATTAACAATGACCGTTGAATAACCTCATTGAATTAAAGTTAGGGCTTTTTGCACTTTGTATCCTAAAAGATGTTTCGATTCTCACTTTATAACTCGAAGATTATTTTTTCATATTGCATACTAAATATCATAAATTGATTCCAATATGACCCTTAGACTAATATCCATTTGAAATTCTATTAAAATTTAATGCACTGGTCACCTACGTGTGTTGTTTTTGGACAAAAATGTAAACTCACCATTCATATCCTTGGGTGGGCATGTGCATCAATTCTTAATAGAATCTGAAATGGATGTTAATTCGAGAGCCACAATAAAACTAATTTATGACATTCCAGATGCAATGTGGGGAAATTAATTTTTTGGGTTACAAAGTGGAAATTTTGATATCTTTCGGTGTGCAAAGTACAAAAATCCCTTAGGGGCCATTTGTTTCGAGTATAAAATTTAGGTGGTATAAGAATTTATATTCATTCCACTCCGATCCAATAGTATATTATACCCGATCTTAAATTATAATCTCATCATTCCCTTTGTTTGCTTGTCACAAATATTATCTGTGTGATACCTACTTAAAAAAGTCAATAATTGCAGCTAACCAATGTAAAAAGACAATTTTAACCTTAAAAAGTCAAAAATTGTAACTAGGCTTTTATATGGGCATTGTACCTGAGGGCATTTCGATCTTTTTATTTTATTATATCTCCATTCATTTATACCAAGAATATTATACCACCGGGTAGGTGGTATTGAATAACACCGTGTAGAAGGCATTAGTGTTACTGTTCACATCGGGTCGGTACTATGACCCGAAAATTAGTACCTAGTAAAAAATGTCAAACAAACAAGATTTAAGGTAGGCCTCACGTGTTATTTTTCTTATACCAACCCCTTATACCACCTCTATACCTCAAACAAATAGCCCCTTAATGTTTTGTCTATGTCATTGTTGGCCCCCCTCAAGATAAAATCATGGTTTTTTCTTGATTCTTTTTTCTTCATGTACTTTGATGCAATGCTTTGTTTGTTTTTTTTTTGTACTTCGCAAATTGTATCCACTGAACTTTGTACAAAATTTCATGAATAAAACTTGCAATGTTATTCGTCCATTTCTTCCTTCTTGTTGCATTTCTTACAACTATTGAATGTTAGGTTGAATCCTAGTCGTGACCTCTTACATTCAAGGGTCTTGTTCGCGTTCTACAGCCTCCTAGATCATTGGTTTGTAGGTCTTCAAGATCTTTCTGTTGATAGAGCGACTGTGATGCTCTCCATCTAAGTCCCTTAAGTGGTAAATGTGAAATTCGAGCATGCATAATATTTTATCTTATAGATGAATATTTGTATGGAGTTTAAATTATGATAATTAAACTCTGGGAAGTAAAGCAAGTTTAAATCAAGGAATGTAATTGTAGAGTTACAAGGTAGTGGGGAGTAAAGTAGAATTTTAAAAGTATCAGGGAATCTTAGATGATTAAATGAATGAATAAGTAAAACATAAGAGGGTTTTAGTGTAATTATACTAATTTTTGCATTAAAGGACACCTCTTGTGTCAGGTGGTGAATAAAAGTAAAGAGAAGACGAGAAGAAAAACAAAAGAAAGGAAAAAGGAGAAAAACTTAAGGTTCAGAGAGTGAGATTCGCCAGAGTTGCTTTTGAGTGAGAGAAACCTTCATCTCTGAGAGTTGTATGCTCCTTGTGTGAGTAAAAGAGTGGTGTGGGGTTGTATTGAAGAACTAAAGTGAATTCAAAGCTCTTGGGTGGAATTTGGAGGAAAACCAAAGGAACCGGTTCGTAATAGAGATAGGAGATTCTCATGAATTTCTATATTTTTCTACTTCTAAATATGTCATTGAGGCTTGGATAAATGTTGTGTGGTGTTAGAATTGGAGTTGCATGGAAGAGGATGAAGTTTAGACTAAATTCTAGAATTTTGGTACCGTTCAACTGATTGAAGCATATGGTTGAACACTGAACCAGTTGAAAATTTGGCGATAAACTGATTGACTAGCTCCCAGTACTTTGGTGTTGACCCTGATACACTAGTTGGTTATAATCAACTTTGATAATTTTATTGGGGTATTCTAGGCTTCCATATAACTTATCTAAGACCTTGTCAAGGCATTCAATGGACCTTAATTGGTTCTTTATGGGTTCATGGTTTGTAAGTACACCATTGGGGAAGATGAGAAAATGTGTTAACATGTGTGTGGGTAAAATATACATACATGCACAATAGAATTAAATGAAAGTGCTAGACACTTATTTGTGAATATTATGGTATGTGATAGGAACTGAGACATCAACGTCTACGTCAAAAACTTTGATTATGAATTAAATTGTGATATTTCAGGACTTGAGATGAGTGGGGTTTTTCCTTGTGGTTGATAACGACCAATGTATATTTATGTGATATAATTGAATTAGTCATAACCCGTGCCTGAAGTAACGATGAAACATAAAATATGGACGCTCAAAAAAAATTACCCCATTATATTAAACAATAATTTTTATTTTCTTCATTTTTTTGATTACATCATTTAAAATCTATGTTTATCCATTACTTTTTTAAAAATATCAATAAATTTCTTTTAAAATGCATAATTCTACAAAATTTTCTCAACATATGTACACTATCATGTATGAATAATATGCGAAATAAAAGTTATAATAAATTACAAACTAACGAAATTTTAAATGATTGAACATGTGATGGAATTGGATTATGTGATATTTTTTAGAGGAAATGTATAGGAGAGAAATATTTAACTTGCTAACTGATTTATTAGATAGATGTTTATAATGATATGACATTAAAGGCAAGTGTAAGTAGCCAATAGTGGCATGAATATGCCATTTGTGGCGAGAATATGACCTTAAAATGGCGAATAAGTAACCGATAGTGGCAATAAGTTGTCGATAGTGGCATGATTATGCCTTTGTGGCGAGTGTAAGGCCATAATGGAAAATAATTGTTGCAAATGCTTAGCTTAGGATATATGATGTATGTTGATGAGTGGTATGGTTTTATGTTAATATCTATGTTTGTGGCGGGTGTGGTGGGGGACGACGATGGTGATTGTGGGGTGGCAGTAGTGGTATTGGTAGAGGGGGTAGTCATTGGGGTTGGTGGTGTGGTGGTGGTGGGGGTGGTAATGGTGGGGATGATGGGGGTAATGGTGGTTGTTTTTAGCACACTAAAAATACTTTTAAAAAGTCACTTCAAATACACCATTAAGGTCTTATTTTTCTTATTAAATTTAGGGTGCTAATATTAGTTGTTGGATTAAATTTAAAGTAAAATTTAAAGAGATCTCAACCACAAAAAATAAAAGTTATTTTTATTATCTTTTGAGATTTAAATTGTATTATACTTTGTTATATAAACTAGTTATTTCATGTGCTTGAAGACACAGAATAATAAAAACAATGGTCAACAATATTCACACAAAAAATCAAATCAAAATCAAAGAGGAAAGAGAGAAAGAAATTTAAGCATCGGTTGTAGTGGGGCTAAGCGGTGGAAGTGGTGGTGGTGGGAGACGATGATAGTTGTCATGTGTGGTGATGGTTGTCGTGCGTGGTGATGATTGTGGGTGGCAACAATGATGGTGGTGGTAGATTTTGGGTGACAATAGTGGTAGTGGCAGCCATGAGTGACGACAACAATGGTGGGGGCGAAAACGATTGTCGTGGGGGTTTTGGGTTGTGGTGGTGGGCGACGACGGGTGCTTACAGGTGACAATGTGATGGGTGGTGACGAATGGCGGGGGTGGTGGTAGTAACAGGTGTGATGGGAGTGGGTGACAATGGGGTGGTGACGATTGTGGGTGATGACAGATGGTGGTGGTTGGTGACGGTAGGTGTTGTGGAGGTGGGTGACAGTGGTTGGCGATAATGGTAGGCAATAACGGGTGGTGTTGGGCAACGATGATGGTTATAGGTGCTAACGGTGGGCGATGGTAGTAGTGGGATAATGGTGATAGTGATAATAAATATAAGAATGAGATAACGATGGTGATGGGTAGTGGCGATTGACGATAGTGGGAGCAATTGGTGGTGGCTGACGATGGTGGTTATGACATAGATGGTAGTGGGGTGGCGATGATGGTAGGGCTATGGCTACAATGGTAGGGATGGTGGTGAGGGTGGCAATGATGGTGGGGGTGGCGACGATGGTGTGGGTTGGGTAGCAATGGGTGGGGGTGGTGCTGGTGGGGGCGATGGGGGAGGTGGTGGTAGGGGTGATGATGATGATGGGATAATGGCAATTGTGGTAGGGTAACGACAGCAGTTGTGGTGGTTATGGTGGCGGTGGTAGTGGGAACGTGGCGACAATAATGGTAGTTGTGGGGCGTGACGGTGGTGGTGGTGGCCATGGCGATAGTTGTGGGGGTGATTATGGTAGAGGTAGTATTGGTGGGACGATGGGGGTGATAGTGGGGTGGCAACTAATTCATGTATAAAATAAACATTTTTTACTATGCCTTTTTGGACTAATTGTACCTTGATGAAGTTTAAGTAATGACATTTCCGATCCTAAAGTGAACAAAGGCTGAAGAACAACAAAAATCACACTTCAATGTAATACTACCACAATAGGGAACAAAATTACAAAAGGTTGGGACAAAGCAAGAATGTTCGAACTTCAACCCACGTTCGAACGTCCTCTGAAATCCTGCTAAGACCAGCTGCTAAGACATGGCGTGTTGTAGTCAACAGAGGGAAAATGTTGAGGTACTTAAGTACCACGTTCAAACGCCAACTCACGTTCGAACGTCCTCTAGAATCCTGAGAAGACAAAACTACTGGAACCTGACATGTTGCAGTAAAGAAAGAAGAACCACAAAACATAAGTACTTGAGTACAACGTTCGAACGGCACTCCACGTTCGAACGTTGTCTTGAGTGACTGAGGACCAAGTTGCTGAGAGTAAGGTCAAAGTTGTTCAAGACGTATGGAAGTGACCATCACAGAGACCACATGCCACTTGAGTGGAAGGAATCAGACCCCATCTATCGTTTGAACGCCCCTCAAAG
Source organism: Ilex paraguariensis (assembly GCA_963454935.2). Classification (NCBI taxonomy): domain Eukaryota; kingdom Viridiplantae; phylum Streptophyta; class Magnoliopsida; order Aquifoliales; family Aquifoliaceae; genus Ilex; species Ilex paraguariensis. The sequence continues at coordinate 721,066 of CAUOFW020001914.1, forward strand.
CAAAGACACAGACAATGTTTGAATAACATCTCACGTTTGAACGTCCTTAAAGAAAAGACAAACTTAACGTTCGAACGCCAGATCACGTTCGAACGTCCCTCACTGACTAGCTGCAGAGTTGTTGGCTTTTCACTTGGACATGGACGGCAAACACTATTCCTTCCCCCCCCC